>WEZZ01024226.1:1523-28121 GCA_013400585.1 Chloropsis cyanopogon | reverse complement strand
AGCCAAAGGTTTCTCTTTTACATGAGAAACAAAAACCTGATCGTCTTCACTCCCTTGGAAAAAAATGGACATGGGATTTTTCTCACAGCACCAGGAGGCATTTAATTTTAAGGATATATAGGGATGTCTTTATTGTTTCAGAGAAAGTAGTAATATTTTCAGGGAATAGATACTCATGTGTAGAAAAGGTTCATATCCATGATATGATGAATGAAATGTGTACAATTTATTCTTAGAAAACGCCCCTACAACTGCAGAAGGTTAGAGCTGTGTTACATGGCCTGCTTGTACTGTGAGTGTGTGGAAATGTAAATTCAAGGCCACTGCAAAGGATTAGAAGGGAAGCTCAGGAAATGGGTTAGTGGCGAGCTAGTGAGAGCACATGCATGAGAAGCAATCCCAGTGCTGATGTGCCTGGGATTTTCCTCTTCTCTGTGGTGTATGTGTGGGCAGCAAACACAGTAACTTTATTTCTGAGGGAATACATAGTGATCTTGTAAGAATGCCCCTAAATCTGGCTCATAATAACAAACCAAGAACTAGAGAGAAAACATCAGCAACAATGTAGAGTAACACCAGTTTGCTTTGTAACACTGTGAAGCTCTAATTAGCAGTGCATTGTAAAACTGACATTCTTTAAATCTGCCTGCTGCTGGTATTCACACTGTTGTGACTTCAATATGTGTTTCTGTTAATCAACAGATATTTTATAATAGAAGATTAATTTCAGGATGCATATATTTCTTTCCCTTCATCCTTCTTTTGGTCAGGGTGGCATGCAAAAGTACTGCTATTCTGATCTCCGCATTATTTGAAAAAGGAAAAAAGAGAAGAAAAAAGATGACACATGAGACAATGTTCTTGTTCAGAAATGCAGCATTTAGCATTCTGAAATCTGTTTGTAATATCTATATTTCATTGTCTAATTTACATGGGTTTTTTACTGGTTATTTATCTTTTAGAACTTCACATGCTATTTCTTGCACTGAGGTGGGATGTATTATTTTTCCCCTATCTTTTTTTTTTATATGCCTATGAAAGACATACTAAAAAGAATTTGAAATTATTAAATGTGCATTTTTCTAGGGTTGTGATTGTAATAGCTAAGCCAAACTATTAGTTATCATATCCCATATTAGCAAAGCTAATATTGCAATGTCAGATCTGTCATTTAAGCATCCAACATGTTTTCAGTATTAGTGTGAGGTCTCTAAGACCTCAGCAGAAGCAGTTGCAGAACTGAATTTTGCTGTTTTATTTATCAAAAAATAATCAGTAATTAAAAAATGCCACGGCTAGTATTTTTAACATATGGTGATCTGTGTTCCAGAGTTGAGTAAGGTAACTTAAATAAACAGACATCCCAAGCTCTTGATAGTTCTTACTGGGGAAGCAGAGTAACGAGGAGCATCAGGGAGTCGATGTTAGGAAATGGAAATGCGTGGTGAATCATGACATGTCTGTCAGCTCCCAACAGTGCAGATCCAATCAGTCTTGGTGAATAAATGAGATGACTTATTCCTAAAAAAAATGTGCTTTGTGAATCAGTTTAGGCATAAGCCCAAGATCTCTCTTTACAGATTGCATTAGCAATATATAGGGAGGGGAAGGTTGTAAAGGGAATAGTAACTAGCATTTTACCCAGATAAAAGAAGAATGTCAGTGTATTTTTGGAACCTGGATTACATAGCAGAGAGAGAAAAGGAATCAAAGGAACCCTCTCCTGTCTCCCTTTTCAGCCAAAAATATTTGTATGTACACAGATTTCACCTTTCAATTCAGCATAGGTCTAAAAATAGTTAAACGTTACTGCGTATTTTGCACTGGAAGAACCTTATTAATAAATGACTGTCTCTCTCTTTCCTTCTTAAGGGTTTAGCCTAACCCTACTGAGCTGATAATCCTAAGTGACCAAAGTGCATTGTCTTACCCAGCATTCAGAAAAAATTTGCATTCATTTATGACTGAAATTCCAATTTATCAGCAGGTATCTCTACTGCATCACTTACAAAGCTATTGTGAAAGCTTGATGGGTAGTTGAAGTGTTAGTACTTTGGGTTTTATTACATCTGACTTGTCTGCATTTGTTCATAAAACTTACTTTTTTGAGTGTAGGATTTGGCTCTCTGGAAACTTCCTTTGCTCTTCTACCCATACCCCAGTAAGGGAATGACATTAATTTCAAAGTATCTGTAAAGTAGGAAGATGTGGATGTTTTCTATTTCGTAGTGAATGCTTTGTGTATTGCTCTTCTCATGTCACTTGCAGGAATAAAAAGGGGTTGATTTCTGTGCATGTCTAGCACAAGAGGGCAGCATGATCTGTTTTATCCCAGTCGAGCATTACAGAGGCTTCTTAGAAGGATAACAAAATTCATCTGTTATGTTTTTAGAGATGATATTTGAGGAGTGAATTTTCAACCTCTCTGCTGAGAAATAGTAATGTGGTTCCATTCAGCTGTCTTCATTATCTGCAAGAATAGTATTTTCTCCTGATCTTTTACACAATAAGCTTTTCAGCTTCATGTAGTGCTGAGTTCAGGAACTTTTTTTCATTTTGGAAATAGTGGCCAAAAACTCAGATAACCCTCTAGAGTCAGAAGAGTCCCACCCAGAAGAGCTTCTTCAGCCATTATTCCTTCTAATTTTTTTTCAAGATGTTTGTAAACACTTCAAAACAAATTTGTTATAAAGCTATGTGAAAGGGACCTGGACTTGAACAGCAAAGACTTGATTTGGGACGTGCCTCTTTTGAAATTAGTTTCTTATTGAATAGTTCAGAGGATCCTTCTTTTGACAAGCTTCAGGATTTGATTCAAGATTACTAGCTTAGCTTGTAAATGAATTTTTCTTTTCTGGGATTTAGGGACAGAGATTAGAGAAGTGATGCTAATGTGTAACTACATCATTTTCAGTTATGGTAGTTTTAGTGTAAATTTTGTGTAATTTTGAATTGCATTGAATTTAGGTAGCTGAAACATGTTGCTGCTCTGCTGAAGGGTGCTATAAGAAAGAATGATATGCATTAATTTGTTCAGATAAAATAGAAATCTCTTCCCCTTCTAGAGAATCTGCCTGAAATTTAAATTCAACCAGAATCACTGCACAAGTGCAACCTTTTTTTTTTTTTTTCCCTGAATTGTATCTCCCCAAACTCTTCGTTCTGACAGTTATAGGAGGCAAAGAAATATTTTGGCAGACTTTACAGCGTTTCTGGCCTTCTTAGAAATGGGAAGCACTGAATTGTATGATGGTTGTCCTTGACCTGTTAAATTAACAGATTTTCTTTTCCCCCACAAATGCTTTGTGGAAGCATTGAATAAACGTTGATCCCTTTAGGTGCTTACTTAGACTTTGAGATCTGACCAGGTTACAGACAGAAATAGTCTTTTTTGGTTTTGGCAGCCAGAAATGACATGCTGAACTGATAGCTAATAGCAGCACATGAAAGCAAACTCCAAATATAGAAAGATTAAAATGTGAAAGAAAGCTGTTGTTATAATGAAGTTTGTTTTTCTTTAAGGCATAAGGATTTTAATTATGGTGTTCATAAGTCAAGTGCTGAAACGCTTATAATTTGACAGAGAAAGTTTCTTTATAGGATTAAAAGCATGTTCATCAATGCACAAATGACTATCTGCATTTTATCTGACAGAAGTGTCAAATGGGCAATGTTGTTAAAGTGTTTCAACCATATAATATTTGCAACGAATATGGTATTTCAGCAGTCTGAAAATTACAATGCTGATAATGAGGTTGTTAAATTATACTTTATCAGATGGATAGTGAAACTGCTCTAGTTAGTGTACATTAATGTATGCTTGTTCACACAAGTGATTCTGCTGAACAAGTAGCGTGTTTAAACAAGAAATACTGGTCTTAAACTGTGTGATTTACAGTAGGTGGTGTTTTGGCATATCATGCAGTTAACAAGGCAAAGCTTCATGTTAAGATACTTCGTTTGTAGTCTCATTCGTCAGTGATATAAATATTCAGTAGCAATGCCAGGAAATGTATTGTATTCCTATCTGACTCAATGAGTCAATTGCTTTCTTTTTTTTTTTTTTTTTTTCTTTTTGGAAACAAGATCTGTCCTATCTTTCTGATGCAGTTTTCAGATATATCCTTGTGGTCAAGATGAATTCTGCAGGGTTGTGAAAAACTGTACCAGCTCTTTTGACAGCTTTCATGTTCTCTTAAGCTAATACAAAAAAATACATTGTCCTTTAAGCAGCAGAGGCTTTGTTTTTGACTCTCTGTGCCAAGCTCTAAAGGGCGTTCACATGTGCACAGGTTTGTTAGTTTATGTTGAAAAAGAAGTCCCTATAGGACAGCCTTTTGTTGTAAAATAAAAACACAGATTCTCTCTTCTGTGTTGGTAATCACTTGCATTTGTTGTTATTAAGATGGCAACACAATGGGTTCCATCAATCATCAAGATCCTTAACAACCACACAACGTTGTAAATATTATGTTTGGGTGTTTGAGTGGAACAGCTCGTCACTGAAGTAGGTGTGGTAATTAAAACCTGTTAGGTTGCTACATGTGTTAAAGAAAAAACCCTTTAATGTTTTTTTCATATAACAATGGCGATATGTACTTTAAATCTTATCAGGGTGTGATTATTAAATGATATTTTATGGGAGTTGCTCATTTACTGTTAGTATTATCGTGGCTTTGTTAAGAGTTTAAATAGTCTTATGCTTCCATGTATTTTATCACCATTATGAGTCTGTCAAGAGCCTTACAAAGTTGATTGCTATAGGAGTAGTCTTTAAAGTCAGCAAATGGCCCTCTGGAGTTATGTTTACATTTATTATCTATTAGCATAACTCGATTCAACTCTATCCTATTCTTTTCTGCAATAATAATTGAATGAAACTTGGCCATAAACCGATGAGACAAGCCCATTACATTTTCAGTTCACCGAGTCAGAGCTCACCCCATTTATGCCTAATGTAGGAGATAAAATTAAAAGCTTTACAGAAAAGCTGTTTGTAGGAGGGGATGAGACATTATTTGATAGGGAAATAGCGTGAAGCTTGTACTGACAGCCACTTCCAAGTGCAGCCTCCTGCTTCCCTGGCACAAGATTCCGCGTCCCTTCGTAGGGATTTTCTATCTTCTTCACATTAAGATCCCCTGGTGGTAAAACAGCCTGCTGTGAAACTCATTTCTGACCATAGGCTGACCTGCTCAGATACTGCAAAGTCTAGTGTTTTCATTTTCTGAAGCAGCTCTCGCCCCACCTCAGCCGAGCAAAAAGGAGGCAGGGAATGTCGAGCAAGATGGGGAAGCCTAATTAAAAATACTGGCTTTAGAAGGCTGCACAGAAGCTGTTCAGAGACATCCCTTTCCTGCAAATGTAGCTGGAAAATAAAAACGAAATTTTGTTTTAGTCTTCCATAGATGGCATGTGCTTCTGGGGAGATTTGAGGCGATGGGGAACTAAATGTTGGTTGGAGACACTTGAAAACAGAGGGAGAGACTGCTGTAATATTGATGAAAAACTTCAAGGGGCTTAAAAAGAGGGCCCAACTGAGGTGATAGAGCTACAAATAAGCTTTTAGAGATAATCCAAAATGGAGAATTTTTTTGTTTGTTTGTTTTGATAATAATTATTTTAAATATGTACCCTTTTTTGCTGTTTTTAATCTATTTATAAATTGGAGTGCTGCTATGACTGCTGTGGATAGTGGGGACTGGAGGTGCCACATGGATAGAATGTCCTCTCTTGCTGTTCATGGATGCCTGTTTTGGATGGGAAATGAACATCTCTGAGAAATGAGGAGAAACTTATCAAAACTCACTTCATTCAACCTTGGAACAAGGCATAAGCATTTCCAAAAATAAATTACTTTGGAGAAGAGCTGGGCAGGGATGATGAACAGCCAGGTGGTAGACCATGTATATGGATTATGGGAAAGGCAGTCCAGCTCTTCTGCCCCTCTGGTTCAAAGTGAGCTTTGAACATGTGGATCCCCCTCCCCAGGTGACAGCCATGCACACTGGGCTCTTGGCTGTGCCATAACCCTCCACTGCTGTCCCTCATGGACACACAGACACAGGCAGACCACTGTGGTGGTTGCTGAAAAACTAGCCCGCTTTGATGGAGTGTTTTGGGGTTTTTTTTGTTTAATCTAAATAGCTGGAAATTAAAATGAAACAAACACTATCATAGTGCAAACTCATTTCATTAGCACTGTTCTGCTTTATGCTGCATAGAATTCTTTCTCCCAGATGATCCTAGGTAATCTGCACTGTAGCATCTGGGTGAATTAATTAGTTGAGGTTTGTTTTTTGGTTTTTTTTTTCAGATTGCCAGCATCTTGTAGATTATGCAACAAGTGAAGATTAGTTTGTGCCTGTGGTGATCTTGTAGAGTGTTTGGAAACAAAAGGCACTTCTCGATCCAAAATTAAAATTTTAATGTAGAAAAGAATGGCTGTTGTGTGTGAATCTGCCTGTTTTGGCAATCCAGACTAAACCCTGAAGAACAGAAATAACAGCAGAAGCAGAGGTATTGAATCAAACTTGACTTCAGTGTGTTGCTCAGTTTAAAAAATACAAAATTTAAGTAATTTACAAATAGTACAATAGAGCATTGCTTTCTGTCTTCCAGCCTGTCTTCCCCAGATAATTTTTTTTCCTTCATCAAAACCATTGGGTACTTTGTCTGGGGCTTTTTGTTTAGTATTCAGGTGAATACATATGCAGAATGTCCTTCAGGTTTTGATTTTTTATGTATTTTATGGAAGATAATGTTACATTTGGAGAGGGCAACATTATTACAAGCTGTATATGTTGATAGCTGCCAGCCTTAAGAGAGCTTTTCAAAGTGTTCTAAACTAGCATCAAGCATATGAAGAACATTTTCTTTGTTTGTTTGATTTATTAGTTACTGGACAATAGTCCTGTAATTAGAGTGGTAGTATGTAATGGACATTAATTGTTGCTTGTGGCTATACTGACCTTGAGGCAGGTGGCTGGAACTGGAAACTGCACGTTCGTTTTTGTTTGGGGTTTGTTTTAATGTTCATTTAAATTTGGGCTCTTGTTGAACATTTTCCTAGGTGATTCTTATTTGCATACTTAGTTGCCATAGCTTTTGATTTTGGCTTGGGCAGGATATTTAGTTGTCATGGTCCCAAAGGGAGGTTGTAGAGTGAGGAGGTTTCTGAAAAGTCTGCATAGGCTGGGGCTGCCTTAACTATTACTCACCTAATGCTGGGTAGGAAGTTGTGTTAACCGAGCCAGCAGGCAAAGCAAGCTGCTGAATGGCAGAAAGGTGGCAGAGTCTTCATTCTCAGCTGTTAGATTCAGAGTAAAGTGCCTTTTGTGCTCAGGAGGTGGTTTTGGTTTTGTGTTCGCCTTTGCACTGTTATAAAAGACTTACAAATGACTTTTGATCTGTTTGTCTTCTAGTTGTAGAATCCCCTCATCCTTCCACATTTACCACTTTAAAAAAGAGCATAAAGGTCACTAATATTTCTCAAACTTAAACTTCTATCATGTGCTACTTGAGCAACATTTATGACATTTGAAAATTCAAAGGAAGTTTACAGTTCAACTTTACATAAGGTCATGGATTTTCTGTCCACTGACATGATTCTGGTCAGGTTTCATCCGCTATGTACTGAATTCATCCTCTGCTTTCTGTGTCCAGGAATGCTACTTTTCCTGCCCTCTTTCAATTATAAGACTTCACTGGCTTGAGTTAATGTTGGGGCAGAGAGTGCAGAATAATCTGAAGGTGTTTGGAAATCTGAGAAGGAGAAGATTTGGAACTTGGACATCCTTGCTAGCAATTATAAGGAATAATAGATGGAAGAGAGATGGTCTGACTCTTCCTCAGTTTTCTTTTTATCAGATGTGATGAGATTTCTGTGTGTGTGTGGTAAACCTCTTTTTTCTCAATGAAGTTACTGTCTGTTTAATATGTAAATGATGCAATGCAGAATATTGCTAATTCATGTGTAGGCAAGAAAAAACACTCTGCTTTGTGGTAAACTTCCCTTCATTGGGAATACATACTTCTTTGTCCCTGTATTCATTTCTCAGCATAATTTCATGTTCATGAGTTTGAATGTTCACAACCCAAAATAAATAGTTTAGTCTTCATTTTAGACAAAATTCCTACATCTGTTCTTAAGATGTCATAATTTACTTCTCATACAGGAATACTGTCCCTGCCCCATCCTTTCTAGGACATGCCAGGAGGACAGTAAGTGATTAGATGCCAGGGGCATTTGCTCAGTGTTGGGTTTTTCTCCACTCTCTCCTTTTCAATGTGAATACTTAAAGCTGTAAGCTTTACACTATCTTGTTCCTCTCGTCTTCTAGAGCACTTTTTTTTTTTGTTTAGAATCTGTCATGCTGATCTTTAGAGGAGAAGTGGTGTCTGTCTTCACGTAGAGAGTTAAGTCCCTGTGCTTAGGGATGGATATCTAGGATTTGGAAAGTGCCACTTAGATTGAGAGAAAGAAATTAACCATATTTTTAACATTAATTTTTTTAAAATATATATATATAGGTAAAGCCCCATATACTTTCCTCGAGGTTGGTATAATGCTTCTTTCTTTTCTCCCTTCATTAATTCCCCAGTTTCCTTTTAGAAGAACAGTTTTCCTCTCTCCTGTCTCAACAACCAGCCAAAAGCAAACAATTACAGTTAGCTTTCCAGAATATTTCTGGTACTCCCTGACTAAAAAATGTTAATATGGTTTAAGGAATAGTTGGTAGTTCTTACCTTTAGTCAGCTAATGTTCCCGTACCACTGGAGAAAAAACCCCAATTTTTTGGTGCCCCTGTGGCACAAAAGATACCTGCAGAAACCACCGCAAATTTAAAGCCTCAGAACTGTGAAATAGAGATGGTTTTAGGTTTAGAAGTGTCATCTTTTTTTTCTATTAAACTAACAATATAGAGAGAATTTTTTCATCAGTATTTTCAACAGAAAACTAGTTATGCTAGACTTATTCTAATATTAAGAAACCTTATCTAAGGAGCGCTTTCAAAATAAAGCCAAATTTGAGAGAAAAAAGTGCCTTAAGGTTTTTATAAAGCTGACAAGTTCTAATATTCCAAATACATAGTGACAATGATCTTCTTTCATAATTAAGCTACAAGTATGATTTAATATTGAATTCAAAGCCATTCACTGAATGCTGCTTATATTTAAACCCCTAAAAATCCCCAAGAGAAAAAATGGAAAAAACAATCCCAACATATTTTTTTTTAATTCAGATAAGAAAAAATAAACTCTGCTGCACCTCAATTTAATAACCAATGTTGCTCAGCTACTACTGAAGGCTTAAGGACAGTGTTTAGAAGTGATTGTTCAAAAATAAGTGTTTCTCTAAGATTATGAGGGCTTATACAGATGATTTTGTTCACCTGCTGAGTCTTCAAGAGTGGAAATGTCCAATCTGACGCTTTCCAGAAGTGTTTGTTTGCTTGAAAAAATAGAAACATTCCTGTGGAAAAATAGGATTTAATTAATTTTTGCCCCTTCTTAGCCACATACTACAGCAAAATTATTATGTGCTTTTAACAGAGACACAAATGTTTAGTGGAATGCAAAATCCCAGGTTTCTGAAATGATCTGAGATGTTTTTAGCTTAAAATGTAGTGCTGTGAGCACTGCTTAATTTATTAATACCTTCCTGCTCTTCCTCTGTTGTTTGTACTTCTCATGAGATGCAAGATGTTAAAATGCTTGTTATTTGTTATTAATTTTAAAATGGGCATGGAAGTGTTTTGAATAGAAATCTTATGTATTGTTCAATCAAATGAGCAGAAAGAGAACAAGTTAGTACAACTGAAAGACAGTACATTTAGATTAGATATTAAGAAAAAATTCTTTGCTGTGAGTGTAGTGAGGCACTGGCACAGGTTGTCCAGACAAGCCTGTTGATGCCTTATCCTTGGAAGTGTTCAAGCCACATTGGATGGGGCTGTGAGCACCCTGGTGTTGTGGAGGGTCACTGCCCACTGAAGGGGAGTTGGACCTAGGTGGTCTTTAAGGTCCCTTCCAACCCAGGCCCCATTCTGTGTTTCTTTGATTTTATGGATCTTGGAAAAACAGAAGGATACATTCATTCTTTGACTCCCTGAGGAGGAGATGCAAAAATTCTCTTCCAGCTAGTGACTTGGCAGCACTTTGGTAGCTTTGGGTTGTTTATGAATTACTACAAAGTTAATGTGATGAAAAAAAAGTTACAGCATGGAAGAAGGTGGCTTTAAAGACCTTTCATACCTCTCAGATTTGGTGCACAGCAGAGATTTATACTTACACTTTCATCTCATCATTAAAGGGGTGGTGGTTCTTCGTAATGGAACTTGACCAGCAGGATGGACAGAGAATGCGGTTGGTGTAAGAGGAAGTGTGATGGGTGTAACATTTGCCCTTTAGACCAATTTTTCCTCTTGCTGTATGCCTTTCTGCTGTGATACCAAAGCAATTCAGCAAGGAAACAGAGCAAGGAAAGCAGTTACTTTAATTGGTGAATTTTATCCTCAAAGGCTTTTCGATCTAATTCGGTCTTCTGATTTTCTGTTGATTCTTCCAAATGCTTCAGACTTAGTCAGACAAAAGCCTTTTTCTTCACAATTGTCAAATTTCATTGAATCTCGAGTCTTGGTGATAGAGCTTAATTGTCAGCAAAATAAGTCTTGGTTTCTCTAAATTGTTTGATCCTCAATTGGTTTAGGAGTGACAATATACTTTCATTTACAGGGTTTAGATACTGTTTTCATGTGGCATGTGGAGCAAAGTTGGACCAACCAAAAACATTATTTCAGTTGTTTTCTGTCAGGAAGGCTTAGACAAAGAGCTTAGTCTCAGATCCTTTAAAATTCAAGTATCTGCCACTAGGGGCAAAAATTATTTTCCTGTAGGCATTCATCTTTTATTGTAGATTTACTGTGCTGCTTCACTTGGTTGATAATCTAATTTAAACCTCAGAGATGATTCATACCTCCTCAAGGGGATTCACAGCTAGTTTAAATTGTCTGATGTCAGAACTTTTCAGTTCTTCTGTGATCTCTTTTTTGAACATGATGGTCCTTTGGGTGTTCGAATACACTGAGGAGGAAAGAATGCAACCCATGCAAGTGGTAACACTTGAGAGATACCATTTTATAACATACTTCAGATTTTTTTTCAAATTTATTTGGATTTCTAGTTCAGGTAACTTGTGATGTCTTGATTTAATTTAGGTCCTAATGATGCCAAGTGGTCTATTGTGGACAAACTTCTGCAGGTATAAGCATGGTACCTGTTGAAGTAAGGAACTTTCTGGAAGGTAGAATAGACCATGTGCTGTGCTAGGAACTTTTGATTCATAAGCCCAGCATTTTGTATACTGTAATATGACAGTTTTCCAGAAAAACACTGGATTATGAAAGGTTACAAAACCTTGATGTCAAGAAGCATTTTCAATTTCCATTCTCAGAAAACCAAAACAAGCAAAGAAACAAACCCCCAATTGTCCAGAAGGTCCTGAATGGTTTTTGAGTGATCCAAAGACTTAAACTTGTTTGGTACCCCTTCCTGAAGGCATGACCACTAAAACGTTTAGGAATTGAATGTTCATATTAGTTTCATATTATATCCATATGTGAACTGCTATTTGAGGAGCTCTTCTCTAGAGTCAGTCAAGGACAGAATAGACATTCAGAAAATTAAGAGGTGTTGTAAATACCATGCAGCTCTGTTGAAACGTTTATTGAATGCTTTTCATATGCATTCTAAAGTTAAGCTACATTTTGAAAACTATTAGAGCCAACATTAGTTCTCCAAATATTAAATAAACTCTTATGCTAAGTTGTTACTAATTAATACTCTGGTTGGTCTATTAACACAATTTTGCCTTTTGTGGTTTTTTTGCTTGGAGGTATAATTTTGTTTCATATGTTTTAACGGTGTATCCGCAAATTGATCCCAAATCAAGTTCTGTGCTCATGCTATTTTGTGAAGAGGAATAAAAAACCACAAGATATTTTTCTGTCATTTGCTTTCATTATTATATGTGTATTTTTCCATTTTATTCATGCCTTATCAGAAACTTGGTGTCTTTTTCAATGCAGAATAATGGCAAAGCTGTTGTTTTGAAAGAACCTTTCCCAAAATGTCTGGGGTCGGATTATGATCATTGACTATTTGCAAAATTTTTAATGCATATTACAAAATACAACTTGTGCTTCAGGTTGATGAGAGGATTTAATAGTGGTTTATGTATTGGATTTGGATACTTGAGTGATAGGTATTTTTGTCATAGTCTTTACATGGCTCATCTAGTTGTCCTGTTTGTTAAAGCTGCTGGTTTAAAAAGTGACAAAAGCAAATTGTGGTGAAAATGGATGTCAGGAAAACAAAACCAATGCGTAAGTAAGTGAACTGTTAAAATCCAATGATAGACATGCTTTGAAGGAGGAAAGGAAGCTCTTACTGATAATTCCTTTACCTGAAATCTTAATTGGCCTTGTGAAGTCTTAAGACCCTGTGTGAATGAAATTAAGCAAACTAATCAGAGTATACTCTAAAGACTAATGAGACACAACCATCTGTTTCCCCTGCAGTTCTATAGTTAGCAGAGTGAAATATGCTCCTGTAAGAGCAGTTTAAAGCAAGAAGTAACTAAAATCCTCTGAATTGTTTTCTAAAGACATCTCTTTCAATAGATATAAGTCTTCTCTCGTCTGTATGTGTCCAATGCCTATGGTTATGCAGTATGTCCTCGATGCACTTTTCCATCTTTCTTCAGACACTGGCTTTTTGACTTCCACAGTTCTAGTTTGGGAACTGTGTCAGAACCTGATTTCTCCCTTGCTGTATTTCCCCCGTTTTTCAGTGTAAAGCACCCTTTCTGTTGCCTTTATGGTTCACATGTTATTCCCCTATCTGGCTCTTTTTGTCACTCTGCATTTCCAAAACATCACTTCAGGCACTTTTCTGGTTTTAAGTGTTGCAATCACCTTGTGGTCACCTTCTGTTCTCAGTTGCTTTGTCCCCAGTTCTTCCACACTTCCCAGCCTGTGTCTCACTGTGTTGGGCTTTGTGCCTTGGTTGTGTGTGGGTTGACATTTGTACCTAGAGCTTGTGCCATGCCATGGTGAAGGAGAATGGAAGAACCAATGTTGAAGGAAAAGAGAGAAGAGGAAATGGGGAGTGGATATTCAGTGAATGAAGCTGAGGGTGAAGGAGAGTACACATGCAAGCAAGGGCAAAAATTCAAGTCAATATATACACAAAACTCTCTCAATATCCAAACATCCCAGTTTGATAAAGTCTGTGACTGCCAGCTTGTCTCTTGACAATTCTGTCTTGCAGCTGCTCCCCAGAGCCAGATGGAGGGAAGACTTTTTATCTTACAGGCCCAATGTGCTGTGAAGGAGTCTAACAGGAATTGTAGAGAGCAATATGACTTGGTTTGCACATTAGCCTTCTCCCCATGCAAAGCTTTTACTATTTTTGCACCTGGTAAATGGTGCAGTTGGCACATTCCAGTGTTTTTAATTCCCACCCTCATAATTTTGCTTATTTCTCTTTCATGCTTACATCTTTGCAACTTCCTGCTCACTGTGCATTAAAGTTCATCCACAAGCTGGCACTTTTTCATCTTAAAATCATCTCTAAAGATGCATCAGTAGCATTGTAACCGCAGAACACTGACAGCAGTTAAACGTATGGGTGGGGCTAACTCATTAATTCCGTGACCCCTTTGTGTTCCTGTACTTTAAAACACATCTTGTCCTGCAGCTTTCTGTTCCAGCTTACTGCTCCATCTTCCCCTAGCTCGTTATTCCTTCTGGAGTCAATTGTATTGGTTTCTCTTAACTGGCACAACAGACTCTCCAGGGCAGGGCATGCTGCTGGCTACGTGATGGTCCAGCCTGCATCCCAGTGAGGCTCTGCCTCCTGCTTCAAATGCATTAATCCTCTTCTGGCTGTTTCTGACATGCAAACAACAAATGGCAACGATCTCAGGAGTCCCTTGTTGCAAGCAGCACTCTTCTGTTTTAGCCTGTTTATTTATTTAGGAATTCATACTGCTGGACAGCTGTAAATCAGAGCTTCGCAGTGAAGTCTGTCTTTGAACTGAACAAAACCAAAAGGGTTTGTAAATTGTATTCACTTCTGCTTGAATGATGTTCAAGTTCAGTCAAGTAATTTTTTTCCTCCTTGATGTGTGTGAATTTTTTTCTGTGTTCATAGAGAAGTGAAGAAATGTTGCTGTTAACATATTTATCATTCTAAGTTTCTTATTACTTAAAAGCCATGAAAAAGAGGAAATTATAGTATTTTTTCTTTAAATTTAAGTTACAAATATGTAAGCATATGGTTTTAATTTAACATCTAGTGTTCAGCTGTTAAAAAAGTCTATGGGAATTTATTTAAGGTATATTTATACATAAACATTAAAGTTCTTTGGTTTTGATGTATGCACAACTAGTGTTTTAGTGTGGTCAGCAGCTACTTCTTATTTGTAGCTGCTCATTTCTAGTATATTTTTCTTTTTTGTTTTTGAGATGAAGCTTTCTAATAGTTGCCCAGTAGAGGAGTACAGTAGAGTCAAAGACACTGCAGTATAACTTTTCAAAATGCTTATAATTTAATAATGTCATCATTAAAGTGTCTTTCTTTTAATGTAATGAATAAGAGATACAGTAGGGAAGAGGTCATATTTGGGGGGGTTTTTTTCTCATTTGATTTCATTTAAGTGTCGTTAGTTATAGTTTAGGTTGTAAAGAAGTTTACTTTATAGTGATATTTTTTTCCCCAGAAGCCAATGGCCCAAGGAAATGCATTGTCAGACTATATGTGTATTCTCTTGGACATCAATTCTGGAATAAAACTCTTGGGTTGTGATTGCCTTCAGCTTTTCTGAGACAAAAGATTTTTGGTGGTTTCTCAGGCAAGATTTGCAAGTGGAATTTGGTGCCAGTCACAAAACAGAAGAGTAGGTGAAGTCCCAAATTGAAGCAAAATATCTATTTTCATGGGGCATGAGGATGTAGGGTGTGTCTTCTTTAACACAGAGCAAATTTTCCTAGGGAATGCTTTGATTATTTGCACAGCAGACTAAGAGAGCTTTCTGACAGCTATACCAAAATATCTCTTGAGTTTTGTAGTAATGACCTTCCATGTGAGGCAGGAAAAAATCCATTGAAAATTATCCCGTGTCATCCATTGAGCATTCTGGATAGCCAAACCCATGTGGTTTTTTAATAAAATTTTTCTGATTCCCAGTGGCTTTTTATATAGTAGGAATAGTTAAAAAGGAAAATATATTTCAGGAATCATTACATGGGTCTGTAATGAATGAACTTTGGAGAGAATCCCTCCTTTCCAATCAAGCTGAAGGAGCATGCCAAGCTAAAGAGAACAGTTTACAGTCAGAGGAAGATGTGAAATGCCTCTGCTCTTTGGCCTGTCCAGAGGCTTTATCCTCAGAATGGGTGGGCTAGGTAGAGGCCATAAGTCTTGGCCATAAGTCTGTCCCAAGACAGCCTCTATAGAGTTCAGTTCCTATAGACTTCTAAACAGACAAAACAGTCTCTATAGAAGTCTCTTTCATGGTTCTGAAAAAAGGAAGAAGATGAATAGGGATCTGAATATATAAGATTGGTAAAATATGGCATATTATTTGTTTGTGGAATGATAACCATTTAGCAGTGATAACCAGATAGCAGCTTCAACTAAGATTTCAGGAGTCAAATGCTTGTATTCAGTAATGTCCTATTTCTCCATTGTCATTTTAGACTGGAGTGGTGATTGAGCCCCTCTAGCTTCAACACCAATTGAAAAAAGAGAGGGGAAAGAGAAAAACATTGGAACATTGGAAATTAGGATTCTTATTATGAGAATTATCTTTAGGAGATAGAATGGGAAAAGCAACCAATATGAGCAGATTTGCAAGAGCTATGTGAGATCCACTTCAATATTTTCTGAAATGCAGTATTTAAAGCCTATTCTGAATCAAATCTTGATAGTATAAATAGCATAGGAAAACTCCTTTTTGTTGTTGGAAAAATCTTACCAGGAAGGTGACATATATTTACATTTTTATTTTAATTCTTGCATTGATGTATATTTTTATATATAGCTCCCAAATATGAAAGTAGGTCTTACAGCTGTTTTTCTCCTCTCATGTAAGTATTCCACTAACAAAATGCTCTTTGGATGTTTCAGTCCATCCTGTTTGTAGTATTCTGTTTAATTTTTTGTAAGTCTCTTTTCCAGCAAAACAGCACTGGGGACATATTTTAAGCCCAAATTGGATTTGTAGAAGAAAGAACTAGGCTGCACAAGTGCTCTTTTATAAGTGGGTGCATTTGTGGTTAAATATTTTAGCAAAGAATTAAATTCATAATTGTGCTAGTAGAAAGTCATTATAAGACTACATTTTGTAGATAATGTTTTGGGTTTCTTTTATACGGATGCTTTGCACTGTGGTGAGAAGTTGAAGTAGGTAACTTTATAAATGAAAAGGAAAAAGAAGGTGGTGTAAATCAATGGAGAACTTTGTCAGTAGTGTATAACTTGACATCTTTTTAAAGGCCAATTGATAAGAAGTTGCAAATGCTTACCATTTTTAAGGTTTTTTTGCCCCTTCCAGAAGGGTGAAGAGGCCACTTGTAACTCTCCTGTGCCCCCCTCCTCTGTAGAAATACTTTTTTTCTTGTTTTGTTTTGTTTTGTTCAGTTGGACTGTGTCCCTTGAAAATGAGACTTAAAAGTTATGCCTCTTATGTTGAAGTGTACAGCAGAAATTAAGTTCTGCTGTATTTTAGCAGTACATTCGATTTGGTGGTGTCATTTTAGGTTGTGAGTTTCTTTGTTTCAGTATGTTTAAATGTAGAATTTTTTCATTAAACTGAGGATAACTTAAAATAGCTTCAGTGGATGAGTTTAAAATGAAACAGAGAGGACATCCAGATCTTCTAAAATGGTTAGAACTTTGTTCTGGCAATCTTCATCACAGGATTACATACTAGAAGTTTGCTATTACTCCAGGGATTGGGGGAGTTGCAGGTTTCTGCTTCCATTGTCATTCTAATTATGAAGCAGAGATGTAGTTTTTTATTCAGGTTCTAGCATAAGACTTTCATATGTCGCCAGAATTTGTACTCTTAAATGATTTTGAATCTTCCTTTCACAATCAATTACAGGGTACAATTGAAGGGATCAATAATTAGAAAATTGCTGATGAATATATTATCCCAGCTCTAGCATACTTTTTTCGATGGGATCACTTTGTTAGCAAGTGTAATACAGCACGAAAGTTAAATTCTGTTTTATGAATGCTGTTACATCTGGAATTGTAACCAACTTAGTTGATGGGTAATGAGATACAATTGGAAAGGCAATTAGGATGCAGAAGGTATTTTGAGATTTGCCAAGAAAGCAATTTCAGAAAGGAGGAAAGTTACACTTCCTTCTCTTCCTCCATGCAATCAAGAGGTTTTTCCTTTGTGTGCTTCTGTTTTTAGTGGAGACTTCAGATGTAATTTCTGCATTGTATCTTATGTGAGGGGGTTTGGCTGCTGATAACAGATGTTAATACACGTGCTCTTCTGGGTATACCCCGGAAAAATGACAAATCAACTGTACCACATAAATTGCCAAAGAGATAAAAAAATTCTATAGAGCATTGACCTATTTTGGTTTGCCACAGCAGGGTAATTCCAATCAATGGTATGTATGGACTAGAAAGCTCCAGAAACAACTGTACAGTTAGGATCAATGTATTCATACTAGGTAAAGTAGATGTCTCCATCAGCATTCCAGATGTCTCCATCAAAATTCATTTCCAAAGAAGCCTGTTTTCCATTCTTATCTTTATTATAGTTATTCTTCTTCCTTTAAATCCTACACTTAAAAATAAGATCAAACACACTGTTCGCGTTTTCTTCTCATTTCCTAACTGTTTTCCTGTTTGACAGCATTTGTGTAAAAAGTCCTTTTCAAGTAGTAAATTAATTTGGATAGAAGGCTTCCCACCTGAATTCATTACATGCTGGCGGTTCAGATAAATGGATATTATGGTCTCAGCATATTTCGGCCCAGCACCACTGTGCCTATTTGCAAATGTCTAAGAAAGTGATAATATTCCTATCAGTTTCAGACTGCTAAAAAAAAAAATGGGGTAGAATTTCTTATTTATATTTATAGGATGCCTGTGGGGAAGACAGCAATGCTGTATATGGCAGTTTGTGTGGACATGCGGTGCTAAACATATATTAAAAAAAGATAACAGACCTTTTGACATTTCTTTGTAGAAATATGGAAGAAAAGCTAGAGTAGACCAGTAATTGACAGTTATGCAGGAGATGCATTTCCAGATTTCTTTCTGAAGAAATATTTCACAAACTTACAATTCCTTTCAAAGTCAGTAATCCATCTTTAATTATTTTGTTGATTTCATAGTTGTATTTTACAAGGTTGATGTAATGTCTGCTTCCTGCCAACATTTGATATGGACAATCCACTTTGTCATTGCTTTGATGAAACGGCAGGCTGCTTGTAGTTGCAGTACTTTTTTTTTTTTTTTAGGGGGGTGTGTGTGTATTTGTGTGTGTGAACTGAGCATGGGTAAAGGCTTATCAGTTGCTGAATGCCACAGCTTAACAGCANTTTTTTTTTTTTATGGGGGTGTGTGTGTATTTGTGTGTGTGAACTGAGCATGGGTAAAGGCTTATCAGTTGCTGAATGCCACAGCTTAACAGCAAGATATGTGGGGAGCTGCCAGTTTGTACCGTGGACAGAATGGGAAGCGTGTTCAGTACAGTTCAGTGGATGGGTGTTTACATGTACCTGGTTCTGTACAGCTATTTCTTCTATTCGTACTTTTTGAGTGTGCCTTTATTGCCACACGTACACTTGAGAGCATTATTTCGCTCCCAGGTGTCCATTTAAAAGGGCTTTGGTGTGTCAGGCTGTAATTGGGACTGCTTGAGTGCACAATTCCTCTCCTTGGAGTCAGGAAGCCCACGCTGCGCCGTGGCTGTTGCAGGCAGCGGTGGCACCCAGCCACCGTGGTGTCAGGGGAGTGGGGGACACGAGGGGCTTCTGCTGCCTCAGCAAAGTCAGTGGCTGCACACTGTGTGCTTTGGGATTGTCTGACACGGATCCATGCAAAGGTTGTCTGTCCTAGCCCAGGTGAGCATCTCCTTGGCATGACATACCTTCAAGCAAGTGTGCTCAAGTAGTTGGGGTTGTTTATGTTTAGTTACACATAAATGACTAAGTACCTTCTTGAATCTATTCTTAGCACTACAGGTTGCCTTTAGACAGGTTTCTGTGAGTTTACAGCAAGGAGTGGAAGAGAATGTCACTTTTCTCCATGGAGGCTGGGCAGTGAGGGTGTTCTGGCTTCAGAGTAGCTTAAGAGATGTGTTGAATGTTTCTTTTCCCCTGGTAAATGCAGTACATGGATAGGGATATTTAGGTCAACTGCTGTGGAGGAGTTTAGGTTACTATGCAAAGCAGTATTTATTAATAACATTTGCATATTGAAATAAAAAGTGTGATGCAATTAAAATTGCCTGCACTGAGGATTAGCCTGATCTCTGAGGTGAAAAACATTCCGAGACTGTGCACCCATACACACACATGCACACACAAGTGGCAAAATCCGTCTGTAGAAGGCCCTTTTCTTAAAACCTTTTTCTTTTCCCAAGAGGCGAATCAATGAAGTAGAGAAGTAGTGGCAAAGTATTTCTGCAATGTGTGATGAAGCAAGTGGCTATAAAGGTTTTGTAAACTCATTGCAAGGTATAGAAAATCAATGTGCCTACTCTATTGTGTTACACAGAATTTCAGTGAATGCCCTGGCCAACAAAGTATGCTAGAAGTGCCAAATACATTTAGAAATAATGTACTCTTGCTCTTAGGGTCGTTGGAATTTAGGTTGCACAACACTGAATACTGTGGATGGCATTTGACTATTCCAGTGGAGGATCCTAGTTTCTTGTTTAAAAAAAAAAAAAAAATCCTATTCGGGTGTTTACATCTTGAGTGTTGATTCAGTTTGGATTATATTTCTTTCATGATAAAGTATGTATAAACATTTTTAAAAGGTGTGGCACAGTCAAGTGTTTTCATTATTTGTATGATAGGTTTGAACATCTATTCCAAAGTATCAGGAGGCACCTGCAGAAGCAAAGTGGGTTTGTAGCACCTGAACACATTCCGATTCGTGCAATTAAAGCAGTTTACAGAGCGAGGAAGAAAAGAATATCACATACTGAGGTTTGATGTCTTTTTCACGGAGGACAAAAGAGTTTTGATTCTTTCACTTCAAGTTTAGCCTAACTATTGTGTAGGGGAGAAGGTTTAATGAATCATTGTTTAACTTTGATACTGCCAAGTATTTGACCATTAAATAGTCTGAAATGTGTGCATAGCACTTTGGTGACAGACCCTTATTTAACAGTGATTAATTGGCATTGAATAGTTATTTAATTACTTCAGAAGAAATCTAACAACAGTGCGTGTTCTGATTAAGTTATTTGATGCAAAAGCAAACATAAGACTGCTGAAGAGAGCACGTCCCCTTTTGCAGCTTGCTACTAACACTACACACTGTGTGGAAGCCTGAGTGATTGAAATAGTAGGTACTATTCAGCAGTTTGTATGCTGTTGTAACATTGGCATACTTAATCCTTGATTTCCTAAAAGACTTTTTTTGTTAGTGGTTTGATGAAATTTGACTTAGAAGTTTTAGATGTAGTATTTTCTTTTTGCTTTTGTAGCCCCTCACTGGGATAAGTAAAGGATGTAGGTATTAAGGGAGCTTAAATTTTTTTGTGAATTGGATATACTGGACTGATCTAAGAATTATTGTTTCTTGGCATGTATATATACCTCAGAGATGCTTACTTAAGGAGTTTGGGGTTTTTGGAAATATGAACTATGGTGGCAAGGTAATGTTGATAGTCTAAGTTTAGGAGAGAAGGTTTTATAGGTTTTGGAGAGAAAACATAATTTTCAGGGTGAGGGGGCAGGTAAGTTGTGCAGCTCCTGCCCTTCTTGAATAGCAAGCAATAGCAACAGTTTCCATAGTCTGAAGAACCATTCTCAAGAGTTAGGTTTGCAAATTCTGGTAGAAGCTTTAGTCATAACTGTAAACATTTTGAGTCCTGACTCCAAATAGGTACCTTAACTTTTAAATCTGGAATGTTTTCTCTTGCATGCTTAATAATGCATAAGCAAGTCACTGATTTACTGTGCTTCCAGTAAGTGGAAACAGTTGTTTCTTCATACCTTGTGAAACAGACCTCATGTACTGTAGACATCCTTATAAATGAAGCAATTGCTTTGAATGCAATACTGTAATGGCTGTGGGGCATCTTGTGGATATTTCCAAAGCATTACACTTCTGCTTGAAGGTGCATTGCTGTTCCTGCTACGTGGTGAAGGAACTTGCTTCAGTGGGTTACTGTACCTTTCTTCTGTGTAGGGCATGCTGTATAAAATGACACTTCAGTTACATCTGTGTGAACAGAATTTGAAATGCATCTCCAGACTTATATTTTCCCTTCTACTGTCTCTGAGGTGATAGAATTGAAAAAGAGCAATGACAAAAATGAGGCTAAGGCTCGTGGGTTTGTCACTTGCCTTTAGCTGTAGAAAAGCATTAATGGTCACCAGATAAACAGCACAGGAAGGAGACACAGACCTCTTAGCAATAAGCAAAAGATTTTCCTGGTCTTAATGACTTCACTTGTCATCTTCCAGAATTTCTATGTGCAGACACTAAATAGACTAATTTTTCAGTAATTTGAAAATCCAAAAACAGTGAAGCTCTGCTATCAGAGATGCACTTCAATGTTTATTTGGGAAACAACTGATTCATGTTGCCACTGTTTAATTGTATTAGATGGACTGTGAAAGGTTCCAGTTTTCAAGGTTTGTCTTTTTCATATACCATTTCTTTTGCTCACTCAAATTTTAGTCAGTGTCATTTTACAGAATTACTGTATTTACATTTTAAAGAGGATTAGGCAGATTAAAAGATGTTTTCATGTTTTAGTGATAACATCAGATTAATTTCCACTTTCCTAGTGGCGGCTCGCAGAACTGTCAAAACAGAGGCTGTAGAAACATCGTTATACTTAACATTTCATAAGGCAGTTGCAAGAAAATGCAGTTTTGGCAATTAATTAGCAGCATGATTACCTCTGGGAACTGGAGGGGTTGGTGGAGACATGGAAGAGACAGTGAAACGAGGGATTGCTGGGGGTGGCCTGGGTGAGCTTTGTGGTTTTCTGTCAGGACCACATTGCTCAGAGAACTTCACTGGAAGAGGAGGAGAGCCACAGTCACTCTTAAAGTGCAGGCATTGCTCAATGGCTGTAGGTGCCAGCGTGGGGCTGACCTTGCTGTGGCCGGGGAGGAGTAGCCAGCCTGAGTGACCCTGCTGCCTCCTGGCAGCGTCACGTGGCATGGCCTTTGCGCAATGGCTTCTTATATAAGTCTGAAACCACTACAAATAAAACTTACTTGGGGTTAAAAGGCGAAAAGGTGATTCTTAGGCTGAGTTAAGGTGGGGTTTGCTTGCTATGGGAATAATCCTTTGCTCTTGTGTGCAGCTCGTCATTGGTGGGTCTCACAGCTTTTCATGGAGGGACTTAGCACTGTCACCTGTCCTTGCTGTGCTCCTTGCTCTGTAAAATGGAGTGAAGTCACTCAGAAGACAAGTGACAAAGCTGTGAACAGATTTCTAATACCCTGAGCCCAATCTGTTATTCCACCTAGTTTCCCTTATCTGCCCTTCCTGGACATGCTGCTGAGGAAAGCTCTATCAACAGGAAGCATTTAACGTCTTGAAATGATTTTCTTTTTGCCAGTGAAGTCTTGGTTCATTTGAAAATAACCTAGAATGTGATATTTAAGGATATTAAGAAGCCTTAGTGACAGTGTGTATGCAGCATGTGCTTGATCACTCTTCTGTGACCACTCTCTATGTAAGAAAATCATGGCAAAAAGAAAGTTTTAAAAAAAATTGCCTTGGACTTTCTTCTGATGTATCTACACTGATATAAGTAAAAGGGAACATCCCCACATGCTATTCCTAGTAAAAAAGGTGAAAGAGATTTTTCTGAGACTTGTGCTGCTGTATGCCCTTCCTCTCTGTGTGCAAAGCCTAAAACCAGGATGAATTCTGCTGTTGGCTGCCTGAAGTAAGTGCCTTGCGTAGTGAAGTACTGCAGAACAAGCTCTTTGCCACCTGTATCTCTCTTTGGAGTCACGTCCCAGACCAGAGGAGAGGATGTTTTCTGTATTGTTTGGTGTGGAACAGAAATTCCTTTAGAAAAGAAATGAATGAAAAAGAGCTGTGAGCAGAAAACTAGCATGATGCTTGCTACAGAAGTTACTTCAGTATCTCTTATCTCTAAATTACGTTGCCAGTGCACTCTGTGGAAACTTTAAACTTGCTTTCAGTTTAATGAGCTCCTTTGAAAAGGAAAAAAAAAAGTCTTTTGTTGCCAATGCAGTGAATATGTTTGTACCAGTTAAATGTATAATTGAATCAAGATATATGCAGATAACAAAGCAATGTGAATGCATGTATGGGCATCACACACCTTAGAAATGGCCAGATTCCCACCCCTGGTTTCGTTTCTTTCCTGGTGAGTAGAGATACTGATTAATAGAGAAAGATACTAATCCACTTATGGGTGGCAGCACTGTGACTTTAATTATGAAAGAAGTCTTGATATAACTGATTTTTTTCACTCAAGTAGAACTTGGGAAAATAGAGAAATGTAAATGCTTCACTGACAGCAGATTAAAAAACGTTTTATTAGCTTTAATAAAGATCAGTATTGTCAAGGTTTTGAATAAGTATAAATGTAAGGCTGCATGAATGCAAATCTATCTCAGATTTTATTTTAGAAACTCCTGCAATTTAAATCCATGTATAATGTTGAGGGGTGAGAACAGAAATGCTAAAAAAATCACTTAGGTCAGCTATGATCTATCTGAGACATGCATGCACTAGTGAGTTTCAGTCAAGGATAGGAGCACATTCTGGCTGATGTTGCTTGATGAAACTTGCATTAAGTTGTCTGAACTGTAAACCTTTACCTGCACATGTTAAGCTTATAAAGCATGTGTGTTTCACCTGTTAAATTCTGTTGAAATATTATCTTCAAAGCCCATTTAAATATTTTTCTAGCCGTTTAAGTAAAGGTTTTATATTTGGGTAGAAGGCATTTGTAAAAAAATTATTCTTCTTCAAAATGTATTGCAGTGGTTGTAGGAGATCCCCTTCATGGAGGTTTCCAAAATTGTCTTTTTATTTTTAGATTCCAGCTGTTTCCTTTTTATTGTTTTTGAAGTGGTAAAACATGGATCTTTTCAGGAATTATATTTACTTCCCTTTTGTTTTTCTTTTCAACCCTGTTTTTATAGGAAGAATTTTAAATCGTTTCTCCAAAGATATTGGCCACTTGGATGACTTGCTTCCATTGACGTTCTTGGATTTCGTGCAGGTAATTCAGCTGCTGCTCTCAAAGACTTCTGCACTGCATTCTGCATTTAGAGTCCTGTATGCTTTGCTGAAGATCAGCTATTTGTCACAGATGTAGCTGAGTCGAATGAAAGTACTTGTTTGTGAAAGAAAGGTGCGGTTGAAATTTAACGTGTCAGTAAAAAGCTAACATGAGTAATAACTGGTAGGTAGGAGTGGCTATACACAGCTTGCTATTATGTCAAGATTTCAGCTCATAGCAGCTACATGCTTGGTAAATTGCTCCTGATTTGCCTCCAAGCAATCTGGCAAGCTTATTGCTGTTATAAGAAATATGTCCATAGTAAAGAAACAATCAGCTCACATGAAAAGATAGCACAGATTAACCTAATTACATGTCTACTTCCACAAAGAATCAAATGCTTACCACACCATTTCGGATTAAAATAGGTGTGGCTATTTACAAAGAAAAGATTAGTAGTAATAGGGTGAATATAATAGCCTTAATAGGAACAAGTGAAATAAGTTGCTGCAGAAAAGAAAGATGGACAAAGCACTGAGATTTTGATAATGATGAAATGATAAAGGATTATATATGACATCAAGGTAATTTTTCTGTTGCAGTTGCTATTAATCTTTCTCATAAAAAATTGCAGGAGGATAAATCTGAAAAAGAATGATCATGAAAATAACATGAATCACAGAATACAAGGAATTGTGGAGGCTAGATAAAAAAAGACTTAGTGGATTATCTGGATCCACTTAGTGGATCACACCTGTCATGCTGAGGTCAGAAATGTTTCTTAAGGTGCTATTGCTAGCTTTGCTTCATCTCTTAAAGATAACTTATTCAGGATTTAAACCCTGTTTTGACTTACTTTAAAACAAACCAAAGACATTCCAGGTTGAGTAGTTTAATCATGTTGTTCTTGCTGAACTCTTGAAAATAGGGAAAAAAATTATTCCAAGGAGTAAAAACGCCTCTGAAGATAAAGTGGTTTTGGTAGCTTAGCGAAGTAGCTGAAATTGAGGTGTATATTTTGTTTTTCAGATTTTTACAGTGACACTTTAAAGTGTCATTTTGGGGAAGAAAAGAACATGGTGTATTTTACCTATCAATTACAGCAATTGGGGCTTTTTTTGTGAGTTAGGGAGTTGCTTACAGTGAATATTAGGATTTTTAATTCATGGACATTTAATTTAATTTTAATTAATTTAAATTCTTCTTGAAAGTGCAGTATGGTTTTTCTATAAAGACAAATGATTTATTACTGTTTGTAGGGATTCCAAGTCTTCTTCAGTCTCCTTAACTGTCTTATTTGACAGAATATCTTACTTTACGTCAGCTGTCTTGAGACTATACATATGTGCCTTTCTTTTTGACTGGAAGTTCAGTTTATCCTGCAGTCCTTATCCTCTTCTCTTAGCATATGGTTTGGACCCACAAAGTCAAACCCGTCTGTCCTGCACAGTGTGCTTGTCCATTGGGCCAGAGGGATTTATATGTGCATTCGTGTGTCCCCTTTACAGCAGACTGCACTGTGTGTGTTCATACTGCTCATGGCCAGAGCATCCTCTGGGTTCTGTGATCCTGAGATAAAATGATTAACCATTTTCTTTAGTTCTGTGCATTTACAATAATAATGTGAGAGTTGTGTTGCAAGACAACGTGGTGGTTTTATAGCAAGAAACTGAGTGGGTGTTTTGCTTGCCCTGGCATGTGGTTTAAAGGCAAATGGGGTTGTCTGAGGATGCAGAATTTGCTGGGAAAATGTTACAGAAGTCTGCAAAAGCAGAGGGAGCCACAATTGGTGTGATCTTGTCCATACTTCCTTTTGGGAGCAGACCCTGAAGCAAACTGTCTTGAGAATTGCACTGTCTTACTTTTGACGGAACAAACTGATCTGCTTCAAAAGAAGGCTGAGAGTGTGTCTACCCTGTGTGCATGGCACATGGAACAGAGGACTAAGTCATCTACCAGCACATTGGAAAACCTAGTTATTGACCAGTGTATAGATCCTTTAGGCAGTGTGTGCTTTCTGAAACTGAACTGGTCTGGAATGAAAGAGTGAAGGCTGTTCTCTAGATGTGATTGTTTTCTTCTTTCAAGCTCCTACT
>WEZZ01024223.1:0-10483 GCA_013400585.1 Chloropsis cyanopogon | reverse complement strand
ATAAATCAGCCTTCTCTTCTGGGTACAGTAAAAATGATATAAATTTTGTTGAATAGCAAATCTAGGAAAAAATATCATAAGCAGAATCAAAACTTTATTACAAACTTTGTGTCTAGGGTTGGAGATGGTCTGCATATGATGATGGTCTTATGTAAATTTGATCTTATCTAAATTTAGCTTCCTGAAAAGTNATTTGATCTTATGTAAATTTAGCTTCCTGAAAAGTCATTGACGTCTTCAAATCCAAAACATGTATGTCCTCAGTCAAAGATGCTTACAAAATAATCTTGCGATTGCAAGAACTTGCTATAGCACGCGCACTTAAATCGGACAATCTATTAAGGGGACCCTCTTTAACATCATGGTTACTGCACAAGCACATTAAAAGAGTAATATAATTAGAACAACTTTGATGACCAAAACTGCACAGTGATGATGTGGCAATGTAGTTCAGATGACGAAAGAAACCCTGTGGATTACTGTAGGGAGGAGTGTCATGATGCAGATGAAATATCATAAAAGCTATCACGGTGGTAATCTTGCATCATATAATATAGCCCAGCTCTATACTGAGGATCCAAGACCCATTCCAAATGCCACAGCTCTGCTTTTTAATGCTGATAAATTCTGAGGAAGCACTTGAGGTCATAAGAAATTTGAGTTCTGCACAGTGCATAACAAAACAGGAAATCAGAACATTAAAAAGCAAGTGTTCAGTAATATGTAGTTTTACCCATGGATTGTTCAGCACATTTTGAAATAGATGAACTCTCTAAGTAAAATAGCCAAAGGAAACAGGCAACAGTTTGCTCATTACTTCCACTGGAATATTCTTCCACAGAGTGCATAAGCGTATGCGTTAACACCGAGTGGCTTCTAACAAAAATCAGTTGAATGCAGTTAAAGTTTAAATCTCCATGCCAGTTATAGAATGGATTCAATCTATGTTAGGATTGAGTCACTTATCTCCTGAAAAAGTTTGATTAACATAATTTTCCATTCAGCTTCCAAGAATGTCAACTTCTGTACTTAAAATGCTGCATAATCTCTCCTCCTTTCTTTTAACTCCATTATTCATTCCAGAAATCTCATTCTGGATGGCTGTTGTCTCAGTGTAAAGCATTTTGTTTTCCAGGACATCCTTATCTTTAAAATTTTCACATAGGCTTATTCTGGTTTACATTTCTATTTTTATTTCCTTTTGTGACTGTCACAGTCCCAATGGTCTCTGCAATCTTCCCATCTTATTGCTTTGCTCTTCTTTATTCATGTTACCTTCTGGCTTTTGAGAAGGTGTCTGTCATATGCTATCTGCCAACCACTCCTTATTTAAACTTCCCTTTAAACAATCTTTTTGTTTGCTTTGGGGTGTGAGGATTTTTTGGTTCTGGNGGTGTTTTTTTTTTTGTTTTTTTTTTTTTTGTTGGGTGGTATTTTTTTTTTTTGTTTTTGGTTTTTTTTTTTGTTTGTTTTTGTTTTTTTTTTATTTATTGATGAAGTTGTGGAGTCTGGGGGGTTTTGTTTGGGTTCTTTTTGGTTTGGTTTGGTTTTTTGGGTTATTTTTGAGAGGTTTTGTTGTTGTTGTTTTGAGGGTTTTTTTGGGAAGTAATTTCATCTCCGGTAATTTTACTGGGAGCATCGTTGTATGGTAAATTCAGGAAAGTGTTGGGTCACCTAGATTCTTTGTCTGATGTGAGGTCATTACTATTTAAACCTAATGAAAGCAATAAAATATCTTTTAAGTACCTGAAATCAATTAATAGTCTTATTTCTTTGTAAATTTTTATTTCTTTGCTATGGGAGACTGAGTTTATTAATGATAGAGCATTGTTTTCCCTTATAACATGCTAATTTATATTGGCATTAGAATAAATAGGCTGATGAATACCTTAGTCTGATGATACATTAGTCTGATGAATACTTAATCATTTGTTCAGCACTTAGGTACTGCTTTATAGCAAATTAAGTCTTATCTTTTGAATCTGCAGAGCAAAACTAGACCAGCTGCCAAATTTAGGGTTGTAAGGCTATCTGGATCAGGATTTTTTAACTCCACTAGTTAGCAGTGGGTTCTTAAAACAAAGTCCCAGTGCTAAGAAACAAATGTTTACTGATCTTGCAGTGTGTTACTAATTTAAAAACTGAAATTGTTGCTTGTTCAATGCTAATGCAACAATTTTCTTCTGTTTTTCCCCCTTGAGGTGATCAGGTAGAAGTCTTGGAAACAGACTTGGAAGTGGACACCTGAATAACTAGACATGGCCTGGCATAAGAATCAGCAACTCACAATGTATATCAAGTAATTTCCAGTCATTTTCGTGTTTCCTAAATCTAAACTGATAAAGATGAAAAGTTGTGTATTTCAGAATCATCCCCAGGCACTTGTAATTCAAGCTTACACAAATAGCCTTGTACTAGAAAATTTCAGGAATATTAAATAACTCATCTTTTTGTTCATGCTATAATTTTATTACACAACTGCAAAAACAGAGAGATACTATTTTTAATTTTTTTAAAATGTTTAAAAATTTTATCAAAAGCTTTTTCTACATGGAAGTAGTCCATGTTTAGATGTGTTTTGCTTCACAGGCTGCTCTCACCGCTCTCACCCAGGCAGTCAAGAGAAAGCCAGTGCTTGTGCTGTTGAGTTAAATGAAATTAGACTACTCTGTGTTAAAGATCTGCTTGATGTTAGCTGAAAAATCTAAAAAAACTGCAAAAGGAAGATTTTCTTTTATGATATCTATTGGTCTATATTTTTATTTCTTATTTGAACTGAGGTATTTATCTCCTTTTTAGATTAATTACTGACGAGCACTAATTTACTCCTTACTGCCAACACTACAAGATTTTTGTCTTTGTTTAGTTCTCTTAGAGAAACACTTTGGTCTTTAATTAAAGACCATTTTCACTTCAGCTCTCACAGTCACTCCCACAATAATATAAAGTTATGAGCAGGCTTTCTAACTATAGTACTAATATACCAACAGACATTTCATTAGGTATTAATAATACAATCATTTAGAAATGCAATATTTATTGTTTTACAGGAGGCACACAAAAAAAGTTTCATGTATGTACTTCCAAATTTTTTTATCAAATTGAAGCATTCTTTTAGATGTATAACTTCTCACACTGAAGACTGAGGGAGTATTTCAAGGGATTTTTTCTTTGAAAGAGAATTGTCCACATTCCCTCTGTTTCCTTATTTCCCCCTCTCTAATTCAAGCTGATAAAAAGCTTCAGTTGAAGCTATAGTTGAAGAAAAAAAAAAAAAGTATAGCAATTTCCGTATTAAAAACCCCCAAAACCTTAAGAGATTTGTTTTCATTGTTAATATTCACACAATGCAGCAATGACACTCTGCCCAAGTACACATGTAGACATTTTCCTTACAAATTTATTCTTTCTTTGTAGTTTCGTTTGATGTAAAATAACAATAATCTGGTCTGTAAGTACGTGTTTCCCCAATGTAAATGGAAAACAGCAGCAGCCATTACTGCTTATTTTAGAGAAAAACTAGCATTTTATGGCCTTTTCCAGCAGATTGATCTTCTTTCTCCTTTAATTCAGCAGGAAAATTGGCTTCTGTTCCCTATGAAAAAAACAGATACACTTCTTGGGTTAGCCTAGTAATAAAAGCAAAGTGCTACTTATAGTTTTCTCTTTAATGCATCTCTTTATTTAAGAAATACTAATTTTGTGAAGAACCATGTATTAAGGGGAAATGGGAATCAGTAATGTATAATAGAAGGGGAGGGTATGAAAATTTTGGAGAGATATATATGGAAGGGAGAAACTTAGCCCTAGAAAAATGGCTAGTACAAAAATAGCAGCAGACGTCAATCATCAAAAACTAATTAGCGCAAAGAGTGTTTTTCAAATGCACACATTTTCCTTATAAACTCTTACATCACAAGTTTGCTATACATGCCACATGAGCTCTGAAGGCTGAAAATATCCTGTATTTATTAAAAAAAAAAAATTAATCCTAAAAAATCATAGTGATTTAGACCCTTTGCAAAGCAAGACCCAAAATCTCTATAAATTTAATCAATCTGTCTGACCACTACAGACATTCAACTAGTCAATAACAATTTGCTTGGTGAGCACACAGCAGGTAAAGTTCAATTGTAGCTATGCATTTAGTTACAACTGTTACACAGCTTACAATCTGGCTCAGTGCATGTTCACAGATCTGCCACTTTTTAATAAGAATCCAATTGTGTAATTACTTATTGCCTTTCTTGTTTGAAAAAGAGTTTTCTAAAAATAACAAGTAACTTGTAGAAGGCCTTCTATGGTGTCAATATCAGTAACTGAATTCAGCTGTAAGGATAGCAGTAAGGGATCAAAGACAAAACTATCTTGAAATTAAGGCAACACCTACATGTCACTATTCTGTCAAGTGTCAAAGACTTTCAAACACAAACACATAAATAAAAAATTAAACGTTTTGAAATTTTATCACCACTTTACAACAACAGAATAGCTGGGGTTGAAAGAGACCTCTAGAGGCCATCTAGTCCAACCTCACTGTTAAAGCAGGTTGCACAGGCTCATGTCTGAATGGGTTTTGAATAGCCTGTTGCAGTGCTCTGTCACACTCAAAATAAATAAGTTTGTCCTCATATTTAGACAGAACTTCCTCTGTTTCAGTTTTTACTTGTTGTTAATTTTCCTGTCACTGGGCACCACTTAAAAGATTCTGTTCCCATCCTATTGACAGCTGCCCTTAAGGTATTTGTAGACATTGATATGATCCCCTCCCAGTCATCTCTTCTCAAGGCTAGACAGGCCCAGCTCTCCCAGCCTCTCCTCAAAAGAGAGATGCTTTAGTCCCCTCATATTCTTCATAGATCTCCTCTATGGAGAGGCTTGGACCCTCTCCAATCCCTTCTCTTGGCCACTACCTGCTGATAGTAACTTCCTGTCCATCAGGACCCACACGTCTTCCTCCACAGAGCTGCTTTGTACCTCTCCTGGTGGGCTGGTGGGGGGATGGGGTGGTTATTCTTCCTCAGGTTCAGGATCCTGCACTTGCCTTTGTAGATCTTCACTGGGTTCCTCTGCACCCAGCTCTCCAGCCTGTCCAGGTCTTGCTGGGTGCCAGCACTGCCTTATGGTGTATCAGCCACTCCTACAAGTCTCATATCATCAGCAGCCTTGTTGAGGGCACACTCTGTCGCTTCATCCAGGTCATTGACAGCAAATTTGAAGACAACTGCACTAAGTACAACCCTCTGAGGAACACCCCTAGCTGCAGGCCTCCAGCTAGGCTCTGCACTGCTGATCACACCTCCCTGAGCTTGGCCAGTCAGCCAGTTCTCAATCCACCTCACTGTCTTCTCATCTAACCCAAACTTCCTGAGTTTGCCTGTGAGGGTATATGGGAGACAGTGTAAAATTCCTTGCCGGAGCCAAGCATGTCCTGGTCTTGTCTCAGGCACTCAGCCATGAGTTGTGCCATCACAGAGGGCTACCAGAATGGTCAAGCACGATTTCTCCTTGGTGAATCCATGTTGACTACTCCTGATAACCTTCTTTTGCTCCACACACTTAAAGGTTACCTCCAGAATGATCTGCCCCATCACCTTTCCAGGAATGAAGGTGAGGCTGATTGGCCTATACTTTCCTGTGCCCTCTTCCATGCCCTTTTTTAAAACTCTAGTGACATTGGCTTTCCTTGAAATCCTCATTCTTATTGTCCTTAATACCCTTTGACAGATTTAATTCCAAATGGACCTTATCCTTCCCTGTCACATCCCATGTTGCACATGCACATGCCAATAGCATTCCTGTGTTTATCCCAAGTGGCCTGTCCCTTTTTCCCACGTCATACACTTCCTTCTTCTGTTTGAATTTTGCATTTATTATAAGTAATACCATTGTTTAGAAATCAGACAGCTGATACTGCGTTGTGCTGTGATGCTAATAGAACTAAAGTCTATTTTTTCATACACCCCTTTAAATACAGAGTATACTACAGCTCTTAAGCAGAGAGGGAAAATTATTCTTTTAAAAATTCACTTCAAAATATAATTTATCACTTTATTTGATAATCACAAAGAATTTCTATAATCTCTGTATTTTTAAATGACAGCTAAAGAAGCAAGATATAACTTCTGAAAGTGATGCAAGTGGTATTTCCTGTAAATTTGTTGTCCTTTGACTCCTGTTTTTCATTAATTTTCAATGAGCTAGATATAACCAAGTGCTCAAATAATGTCTGAAAATGGTTCTAAGAAACATTTTGCCAGTGAAAGTTTTTAGAGACTTGACCTGCATTTTTTTAATCCTAAATTCTCCTAATCACTAAGAAAATGTGTACTAATTCTTTACAATAAAATTAAATCTTCTAACAGAGAAAATTAATTTGGCCCCAAGAAATCATGCTAAACTTACTCCAATTATATTTCTAACTTAAATAAACTTATACATGAGTTGGAGTAGATTTAAAGCTTTTTCTGGACTGGGACAAAGGTCATGGAAAAAAGTCATTTATCTGCACACTTATTTGTAGGAAAAAAAAAATTAAGCCCTTGTACCTTATTAATGCTTTGCATGCTTGGTCCAGATAAGTTGGGGTTTTAGTTCTATACAAGTAAAAGGTATTTGTTTTGGATTTTATGGAATGGGAGATGGTCTTAACCATCTGTAAATACATGATAGGATTGTGCACAGTGGAATGGGGAATCTCATAAAATAGTTTTGAATACACATTGGGTAGGAGAGTTAAGTGCTCTCTAAAGTGCATGGACACTTAACTTTTATAGGCAATGGAACAGTACAGAAATAAGATAAGGGCAGTAATGTTTCCATTACTGTTCTGCAAGTTTCTTTTTTCTTTCCCCTTAACTGAGATTAATTCTGCAATGTGACTGGCACAGGACCTTAGAACCTGGTTGTGTGGGATTTTATGTAGACACAAAATTACAGAAGTGCTGCAGCAACTTGAACACATCTGTGATGTAAGTAGTTTGGCAAAGGATCGCAAAGGTGATGAAGAGACTGGAGCTTCTTTCACATTCTGTTTACAGCCTGAATGACAGAAAACTCAGAGGGAGTCTTCTGTGTTTATATATCTGATGGGAGACAGTGAAGAAGAGGGAGCTAGAGGGAAGAGTAGCACTCATTGACAGGACAAGGGGCAATGGATACAAACTAGAAGACGCTAAACGCCATCTAAACAAAAGCTGTGTGAGAAAAACTAGACAATGGAAAAAGTTTCCCAGGGAGGTTTACAGTCTCTGCCTCTGGAGATACTAAATATTTCACTACACATGGTTCTGGGCAATCTGTTCTAGCTGATTCTGCATGAGCGTGGAGTGGAAGATATCAGGGCACATTCATGGGGAGGGCTAGATGACTTCAAGTAGTGCTTTCCAACCTCAATGTTATTTTGTTATTCTGTTATTCTCTGAGAACAGTTTTCCAATATTTTTCTTTAGAGACCAAATGGCTTACTTAAAACGATGTGAAACTCTGTCAAGATCTCTCCTAAATTCAAGATAGATGACATCCACTGTTTATTCCCTGTCCGTGGGGTCTGCTGCCCTGTCACAGCAAGAAATTAAATTGGTTTGACATATGTTGCTTTTGACAAATCCTTCTTGTCTGCTACTCATTTCCGTCTTCCTTTCCAGTGACACACAATTAGGTTTTTTTATCATTTGTAGTCATACTGAGTGTTGGTGGGCCTATATTTCCACCTTTTCCTCTCTTCAAATAAAGAAAGGAATGTTTGCCCATTTCCTCTCTTCAAATAAAAAAAGAAAAGTTCTTCCATTCTCCTGGGACCTGATCTATGTGAGATCTCAAAGATAACCCACAAACCTTATAAGAACTCAGAAGCTATTTCTTGCATATCCTGGGATGGGATTTTTCCAGACTCCTTAATTTAAAAGCTTCTTATCCAAGCACTCACTATGCTTATATAATCTTTATTGAAGGCTGAGCTCTTCAACTTTTAATGGGGGAATTTATTCTATAAGTCAATTGATCCAAATTGTTCATTTTATTGAAGATTAATGGAAAAAAGATCATTAAATTTCTTTCATATCACCTGTAGAGACTACACCCTTCCTACTAACTTATAAACAAGAACATCCAAGCACTTAATTTTTTCTCTATATTTCTGTTATAAATATTCACATTTTACCTATTTTCTGGCATGAGTATCTTACTTCTTGAATATGTTCTTTCTCTCAAGTCAAAGAAGTCATGGTTTAGTCCTGTGCACCACCTACCCCCTAACTATTTTATTTCTGCATTAAGGAGGTGTGCACTGTGACTTCAGTATAATTTCTCCAAGAACCTGCTAGTTCTCTTTTCCCTTTTGAACAGATTTTCAACTGAGAGGCTGTCAGCTTTCAAAGTTTATTAAAGTTTGTCTTCCTTGAATCTATTGTTTTTCATTTTTATGTTATTGCTTCTTCCTTTCTTAAAGAATTCTATATCTGCTATTTCATAATAACTTTTGCTCTTTTGTCTGGTTTTCAATTGCTAGTTAGAGCCTGCCACGAGTATTTTACTTATGATTAACTAGATGCTGAAATTATATATGTTTATATGTGTATGCGTGTGTGTGTGTGTGCATAGAGAGATAATCCTGATTTTAAAATGAGTCAGCATACAATGCTGTCATAACATGACTAATTACCAAAAACATTTACATTAAAAGCATTGTCAAATGCTTTATGTAATTAATTCCTGACCTACCTCTTTCTAGATAATTGTCACATCTGAGTCATATCGGTTGTCAGTGCCTCACTAAAGTTTTACTTGTATTTCTGTTTTGACTTCAGATAATATGCTGTGCAAGATCCTGAAGCAGAGCCCTTGGTAGTCTCCTTAGCTGGAAAATAAATAGTCTAAAATTAACAGCAGTTGTAAATATCCACCAACTTGTTATCTGGAAAGGATCATCCATATAGCCTCTCAAAAGCAACAATGCTATGCCATTATCCAGAAAAGTTAATGGGAAGCTTTATCACATATTATTTAATTGTTGCATTGAAAATGGGCAACGTATGGTCACTGACTCATTAACAGACAGTAAGCACAGCTAAACTGTTGGCAATTTCTCCCAAAAGAATGTACACTTCCAAGAAAACAAAGCAAATCCCAAACTCTCTAGCTATCTGGCAACACCTGTGTGACCTTCTTCACTTGCGAAAAGTGACAAACCAATCCAATCCATGTTTTTTGTATGGCAATATCCAAAAGACAGAAAAAATGAGCTATTGAGCTACTGGTATGCAACATAGGCATGTCACTGGTAAGCCTGGCAACGTTTCTGATGGAACCAGGTACAGAGCCAGGTATTCATGATGCAATAATTCCCTCTGACATCTATCTAGAGGGTATATCTAGACAGTGAAAGCTGCAATGCTGTAGGAAAAATGAAGGAAAGGTCCGTATTTCCATCTTGAATGACAGAACTGTGCTCTCAACAGTGATCTGTCTCTGCATATGAAGAAAAAATTACTAGAATCAGTTGTTAAACTGTGAAAAGAAAAATCTTTTGGTTCCCTTCATTCTCTTCTTCCTTTACTGACAGCACCTTATCTAACATCAGTAAGATACTATTTCAGTTAATCATCCAGTTCAACAGACGTGGAGAATCATGACATTTATTAGAGTTATTAGAATTCTTAGTGCCTTTTCATTAGAAATAGAAGGGTCTGATACCTAGAATTCCAGTACTCAGTATTTAAAAAGACCCTGAACTTCTTTGGAGGACAATTTAACCATCCTTATGGTATATCTAAAAGAAATTACTTCTAAGTATTGAAGTCCAGAAAGGTTTATGCACTATAACTACAAGTTGTGGAAAATAGTTTCCAGTTCTCTACAGTCACATAAATTCAGAATAGATGGGGGATTTCAGATGCTTTGTCTTCCATCTTTTCTGATTTGCTGTGACACTTTGTTAAATATATGCAGATTTCTTTTTAGTAGTGCAAACTTCTCCCATCTAACATACAGAAAAAAAAGAGGTTATACACAAATTTAGTAATTCCACGAGAGAATGCACAGACATGAATTCAAACAGTTGACATCTTGAACTTGTTGGAGATAAATAACTCTTACCAGCAATTCATTTTCAGACACTTCATTAGTGTAGTAGAAAACAATGACATTCTATATGACATTCCAGGAATGTTATATTACATGCACTTGTGATTCCAAAGAATAATTAGCTATTTGAAGTGTTCCTCATCTGGCATTTGTTAGTCTTTCATTATGGACACTAATCAGGTAAATGCCATTTAGGTGCTATTTGCATAAAGATTCTTGGTGTATTTTAAAGTATTTTAGTTTTGGCTACTACACAATTTGTTGGCCCCATGTACAACCCAAGCAAGGCTTCATGGATTGAATGACTTCACCTCATAGCCTAATGATAGTTTGATCTCTAATTGTGGACTAGTTGAGCCAAAACCAGAACTGAATGAAGCACTACATTGTTTGTATGACT
>WEZZ01024222.1:65341-76956 GCA_013400585.1 Chloropsis cyanopogon | reverse complement strand
ACTTGCAAAAATCTTGTTTTTAATGGCTTAATTTTATGAAAGGAACTTCTGTATTCTCTATTTTATTTGTTGTTGTGGGGCCTTTTTTTCCCTCTGTTTTCCTTTCACCTTTTGCCCCAGAGATGGTACCCAGAGAAAAAAAAACAGTGTTCTAGTGCTTTTGGCTGCATGGTTTAAGATTGGCATCTGATACAGATACCAGGGCAAGGGCTGCTTTGAGAATTTAACTGGCTGTCTGCTTGCTGTTTTATATTTCCCATGCAAGGACATCTCTGAAGTTCTTGGTGATCTAGGGGAAGTGCAATATCATCTCATTGCCATTAATTTTATTAATAGCAAGGAGTGCATATGGCTATGTAGAAGCATTCTCTCTTGAACAGTAGTTCTACACAATGGATTGGCTGCAATTGTTTTATAAATCCTCCTTTAGGAGTGTAAGGAGCAGCTACTCAGATACCAGCCAGCTTTCTTAAATATTTTGCTTATAATGTTTGCATCATGTCTACTAAGTAGTATGAAGACAATTCAAACAATGTATTAAGATGCAAGATGATTCACTAGCAGTGAGCTACAGATGGTCTATTATTGAATTACTAAGTAACGATGGGAAGGCTGGGACAGTAATTATGGCATTTACCTGCACAGGGGCCAGCAAGCTGTTCAGACCTACATGTCTGAGAGGCAGCCTTGCTGTTTTGCACACTAAACATAATTTTTTTGTTTACTCACTCATTATCAAAGGGCAACTGAGAAAAAGAAACCCTTTGCACACTGGGTTAGAATAAAATAAGAATCTGTTAAAGTCATTCTCCAAATTTCTACTTTAATACCAAGGATTCCAGACAGTATGTACATAGTTACAGTCAAAATTAACATTATGCATGGGAGATCATAGCCATGTATGCAGCATCTCACCACAAGGATGTGAGCAGTTTCTTGTAGGAAAAAAATCTGAAGAACATGCTTTAGAATTTAGCTCAAGTGTCGAACAGACTAAATACGTTTTTGTCCTTTTCATCATCTTTGTTGTGTTCTCATGTAGTGTGCTTTTCTATTTATAATCTAACTGCCATATAGATAAGCAATTCACATATAAATTCATCAGAAGAAGGATCAGATGAGTATGAAGCAATCTACAGTTACTATAGCAGAGACTTTAATTATCCATGCCCAAATTATAATTGAGTAAGAAAGCAATGTTTTTTTTTAATAAAAAATAACACCTCGGCAATTATCTGGAAAGATTACATCATTTAAAATGTATTTTGATGACTGCGTCTTATAATTTTAATCCATTTTGTCTCAGCATTTACATAGAAATGAATTACACAAGCTCATTTTCTTTTTAACAATTGGACTACCTGTTTGTAAAATGTCTATGGGAGAACAAACTCCCCAAGGTGCATTTCAGGATGTTTTCCATGCTAGAAAACAGCAGAAAGCCTGATCACTCAGTAGTTTTTATTGACTTTCCGTGCAGTTCTGTCTCTCCTGGTGAATGTCTTTTGTCTCAGATTCCCTCAAGTTCGTTCAAGTAGCAGAATTACACAGTCCTGTTCAATGTCAACAGGTTCACCCAAATTTTATCTCTTTAAATAATTCATTCTTGTTTGAAACTCTTTTTGTAAACAACATCTGACAGTAGAAGACTGCTCATATTCTTTTTATTCTTTACTCAGAAATGTCACTCACACATTTGATTACATAGTTTAAGTATGAATTTATTATTAAGCACATGTCCCAAATTCCTCATTCTGCATAATACATTGAACCAAACAGATGCACATCATAAATGTTCATGCATATTATTTTATTGGAGTAAAAGTAACTAATGTTTTACTGTAGATTAAAGCCTTTTCTTTTACTTTATTGTCTTGAAAATCACAATTTAAGGCATAAAGACTGAGAGAGGATGATCAGTTGGATGCCTTGTTAGCTGTGGCTAATGGCTTTAAATGGAAGAAGCTTTTTAAAATGCTGGAAAATGATTGATTTAAAATAAAGCTTATTCTTCTCACTTTTTCCCCCCCATAGTCAAAATGCTTCCCCCAAGCTGCTGCAGATGGTCACAGTCTTTTTTCAAACTTTTTTTTGTCTTGCATTTCGACAGCATTAGGCTTGATTATTTCTGTTGGATTGCTTTAGGGAACCCAACATCAATACTCATGTGCAACATCCAAGTAAGATGATGCAGTATGATAGCTTGCTCTCAAAAGAAGGTCATTATTTTTCCTTTAACCCTTCCTGCAGATATGCTATAGCCAGACATATTATCAGAAATCCCAACAGCTCCTTTTAGTGAAGGAGGCTGCTTTTGGCAAAGGTTTAATATTATAAGCTTTCACAGTGTATTTAGTTTGTATGTCTTTTTCTGCATTAACATAACTCCATACAGTATTGGATAGAGTTTATATTGTTCATTGAAAGATTACTATAATCTGTCATTTCACATTGTGTCATTCTGTTTGTTTCATGGAATGATTAAAAAATTAAGCTAGAGAAGACCTATGAGGTCATCTCATTCATCCCTAGAATCCAAAGTTGGAAATAACTTTACCACTAAATTATTATTGCCATTAAGTAAAATGTCATTTTGCAGTTCAAACTTTCCCTGCTTCAAATGTTTGATTAACTTAATCATAAGCAGTTTGCATGTTCTTTCTCACATGTAAAAGTGTCAGCAGTACAGCAGTTTTAGATTATTTTGCCTCAACTGTGCTTTCATCTAGTACACTGAATGATATAATCTCACTTTCTATCTTCCAATAAATTAGTAGGGGAACACAGAATTCATGTGAGCATTCGTGTTTTTAATGCTTGGCCAAACCTAAGCTCTTCTGTTCTGCTCTTTTAATAATAATAATAATAATGGTAATGCTAATACTAATAAAAACATAATTAAGTAGTCATGGCTTGTTATAATAACCATTGTTTCAGTGGCACTCTGTTTCCAACCCTTCATAAAATACTTATCTTCATGTAATTCCTCTTCAAGTGTTGTGTGGAAGTGGTCATGAAAAGCCTACTAATATGCAGGATGTTATTGTCTTGGCTATCATAAAAAGGGGTTTGACATTTACTGGATTTGTCCCCCCCGTCTATTTCTCCTTCCTTCATTATTTTTGTTCCACATTTTGTTTTAGACATCCAGAGTCAGTGGTGCAAACTGTGGTTCTAGAGACTGCTGTCACTGTACTCCAGCTGCCTGTACACACATTAGGAGTGGCATTCTGTCTTATCACAGTCTCCAGGAGCCTTAAGGCATCTTGATATTAGCTTTATAAAAATGCTCAGTATTCCTTTGCTACTGTCATCTGGTCTCACCTATGCAGAATTTTCAGTATTTATAATTTCTGTTAGTGAAAAATTCAACTCAAAAAGGTTTAATTATGCTTATGAGGAACAATATCTGATACTTGTAAGATAAGAATAAAAAGCTATAACTCTTGGGGGTCTTTTTAAATTTTAAGCTTTTACATTACTTGGCAGTACATACATATTACCTGCCAACATTATACATGCAGATGTGCTTTTTCTAGTTGTGATTTGGTTTATGCACATTGCTAATAAGATTGAAGAAAATGAGCTTATACTTGGAATATTTTTTATCAATTATAGTCATTGATGCACTCCATATATCTTGTGTATTTAAATTTTTTATATAATGTTAGGTCATGCTTCCATTCTCTGGACACTTGCTCCAGTGCCTTTTTATTTTCCTATATAGGAAATCCTGTCAGTGGCAGAAATCTCTGTACATTTTCCAGATAATATTTGGGCTGAATATTAGTGCACCTCAGTGGGAATTTACACCAACCTCCTACTGAAATAGATCTTTTTACTTCATGTCCCAGAAACTTGCCCCAAGAGAACTTGCTCCATGATTTTCCCTTGGTTTGAAGTGGGGCTGACTGGCTTTCTTATGACTTCAGCCAGCTCTTCAGCAGCCTTGGATGATGTGGTATAGCAGATCTTGCAGAGTTGATGAGTTCTCACAAGTAATCCCTTACCTGATGGTAATTCCTTCCCTCCTTGAACCCTACCTCTTAGTGCAGAGGTGCTGGAAGCCTCAGCAGTATCCACTGGCACAGTCCCACAGCTTCTGTGTTTAAACTTTCCGTGTATCAGTAGAGAATGTAGGTAGCTGGTTGCTTGCTCAGAGCTCTGCAAGTCGCTGCCCAAGGAAAGGAGGCGAGAGTGCAAAGTGAGCTAAGGAAGTGTGGGAGCAGCAGTCCCTGTTCAGGAGCAAGGGGGAGAGGCTTTGCTTGTCAGCAGAGGTGTGGCATATAAGTGCTGCAAGACAGAATGGAAGGGGGACTTGAAAAGGGTGTGAATGTAGTGTCCATGGCTTGGAAGAGAGTTGATATGGGTCTTCTACCTTAGGATGGATAATCACCATGCAAAAAGTCATACTTCTGGTCTGAGGAACCTCAGACCTCACAGAGAAACTTTTTCTATTCTCCAAAGTCTGTTCTGCACAAGGAGCAGTTCTGACCACGTGCCCTGGTGCACCTACCACTGGGTTAAAGGGAGCAATTCACTGTGTCCCATGCACTTCCAACTCCTGGCGATCCATGACACATCTGGGTCTGTGCTTCCTGTGTCACCCACATTGTCCCCGCACTCCCAAGGATGAACATGCAAGGAATGCATCTGGGAGTAATATTTCAGTGATGGATGGTGTGGTGTTTTCAGGTTGTCCCTCATGGCAAGCCTGGAAGTTTCGGTTCAAACAACCTGCAGAGCTCAACTCATCCCCTATAAGCTGGAGGGTTCAGTGATGTGGTCCTGCCTGAACCCCCTTTTTGGTAGATTAATGTCTTACTTAAAGTATATTTATTTGTATTATGATTACTATTCCTTGTTTTCAAGAAACTTGGCATCACCTTTTTTGTTTTAATGGAATATTCCTCTCACACTAGACTGCAGCCATAAGTTACTAACCTACCGATGCTGTCATCCAGCTGAACCACTGCCCAAGACACTCATAGTCCTCTTTTAGAGGTTAAGATACATAAGGTAATATCATATTCATGAAGTAATTTCTCTTTTTCCAAGAGTGGCAAGAAGTAGCCATTGACTGATAAGACAGAAGGTAGTTAAATGTAGAAAACAATAATAGGTAATAGGAGCAAAAATTAGTTTAAACAGGGATGGTTGCAGTACAAGACAGTGCAGGTAAAGAAAAGAAAGGCTTTCAGAGCAGAAAATGTGCCTGACTGAAGAAGGGACACCAGAACGAAGAAAGTTCGAGAACTTTCAGTCACTTGGTGTAGTGGAGGAGCCTCCTCATGTTTGCTGTGCTTTACAAACTTTTAGTGGTGCTGAAAGTTGCATGTGGCAGTGTCAGCTCTGTAGGAGTTTGGACCTAATTATCCCCATCAGAGTTGTAGAGCACTTTGGTGCAGTACTGCTAGTTGATTTTTCTAAAATCTAATTTGTTCCCAAAACTACTCTGCGAACTGAGCAAGCACACAGGAAACGCAGTGAAGTGAACCAGAGAATTTGGTTTGAGAGTGCACTGTTTATCTAAATGGGATTACTAATGTTCTCATAGCCTCTCTGAAAAAAGGGGGGAAACTTGCAAAAAAAGCATATTCTGCTTCTATGCTTGTATTCCACCAAAACAATGGAGAAATTACCATTTCCTGTAAGTTAAAAAACAAACAAACAAAAAAACCCAATAAAAACCCCAAACACCCAACAAGCACAAAACATCTCTGTTTAATTAAGTTTTCCGGATATCATTTTTCTGAAACACATGCTCAAGCATTGGGCTTCCAATACCCTTGCTTTTACTTCCTTTACACTTGCATTCAGTGTATTGTTTCCAGCAATCTAAGCTGTTTAATGGGTTTACACAGCTTCCAATTACATTTGAATCACAGGCTCAAATCATAATATGCTTGACTTAAAATCTACATTTACATAAATTTGTCTTTTTTACCTTAACAGTTTACGGTACAAACATGAAGTATTTATTTGCAAACTTAAAGGTTACTTCATTTATATGTGACATCTTTGTTCTGACACTTGAATTTCTGCATTTTTTTAATATAACAGTGTCAGCCGTGTGTAAGCTAGTAATCAAGAAAAAGAGTGTTTTAAAATGAGGTAGTAGTTCAAACCTGTTGAGCCATAGGCAATTCTCCTTGTCTTCTCAACTCTCTATTCAAAAGGAACTCATTTTGTAATACAATAAAATGAATTCTACTCAAAACAAAGACAAAAGGAAAGGTGGAATTAAATCAACTTTCTGGCCTTCTTAATCTTGCTCTCCCCCAGTCAATGTAATTTGTTCTTTGTATAAACTTGTTGTTTGCAAAATACTTCTCTGATAATTGTCAAATAAATGCTTAATATTAATATTACAACTATATTTTTTTGCAACTCATTCATTTAATTGACTTCTATTTTACTACAGCTTTTAATGATAATCAATTAAATCCTTTTCAGCCTTCATTGATCTTTTTTCATCCCAAATTGTGTTTTGTGTTTTTCATCTCAAATCCCTCTAGAAGATAGGAATAAATATAAATTTGCTTAAACTTATTTTACTTCCCCCTCCTTTTCTCAAGCTACCCACAGATTTGGAAGATTTTTACAGTATTACAGCTACAGAAATTCAAAATAAACACACTTTTTAAGCCATATGGATTAAATAATGATGATCAACTGAAGTGAAATACAACAATTGGAATAGTTTATCAGTCTATTTGAGAGGAGTGCAAAAAACACCTCAGGTGTTTTGTTCTTTTCAGTGGTAAAAGGGAAGTGAAACACTCCTAATCCTTTTTATTTGTCACGTGGAGAATAACTGGTCGGTTCTATATTTTGGATGTAACACCCTACAGCAGAAATAAATCTCTGAGAAATATTGTAGGCACACAGTTTGTGGTAATCGGGAGTCGTGAGCCATGGGCTACAGTCGTGAGCAGCAGGTGAGCAGCACTGAGAGCAATGAGACACGGAGTGCCCAGGTGTACAGACCAACCACCAAAGGGAGCAGAGGGCACACAGGTGCAGTGTGTGAACATGAGGGGTATAAAAGGTTAGGCTAAAGAACAAGAAGGGCCAGTGCTTGAAGCCTTCTGAAATGGGCTGGTGTTACTTGGTGTGGGCAGACACATGAAGCCTTTTGATGAGATGTGTGCCCTCACTCTGTATAGGCAAATGCTTAAAGCCTTCTGGAATTGTATGGCGATACTCTGTGTATCGTGGCCATCTCAACTGTGGCATATGCTGCAACAAAATATTTCCATTTCTTTTGTCATAATTTTTTTTTTTTCTTGTTGCATTACTCCTTAAAATGTTGGCTTAATAATGTCCATCATGGTGTCCTTAGCAAGACTCTTTGCTTGTTTATTTCTTTTTTTTAATACATAAAAATTTTAACTCTGTTTCATGAGGTTCTTTTTCATAGATTTATAGAGGTGATTTGCCATTGACTGTGATTTTTATTAAAATCTCTTCTCTGTGATATGTCTTCCATATTTATCCATTAGACAAACTTGTTTCCAAGTGTTTCTAACTTGGCATATTCCTTGTCAAAGTAATTCACTATGAGCTGGTTTATTTTAATGGTAGATTCCCCAGGATAGGGAAGCATTTTGTACCAACTATGTGCACTATAATGGAAATTCCCAATTATGCCATTCTGATTCTTGTGACTAATTTGTAACCTGCTTATGTGGAAACCTGCTGGTCTATGGGGTGGGATACATCAGAATTCCATGGCATAAAATGAGAGCTGTGTTTTGTGAAACTGGCTAAGACCAAAAATGAGAAAGGCAAATGATGAACACGGAAGAATTGCAAAGACTTGGAATATCAGTGAGTGAGGTATTTTAAGGTTTCTTTCATCTGTGGTCATATTCCAGAGTTAGAAGTAGCTCAGAAAATCACAACTGAAAAAACCCATCCTGCCACAGCAAACCGTGGCTGGCAAAAGGAAGAGAGTATTCTTAGAGTTCTCAGATCATGAGTGCGGGGAGGTTACTTTTTATGCCTAAATTAATAATTGAAAGATCCTTTTTGCATCTGACCTGTTAAATAAAGGTTAATGAAATGGCCTCTATAAAATATCAGGTTATTATTTATTGCATTGAAATGGATTAAAATCTAAGTTAATAGGAATTACAGGTGCTGTTTCTAAAGAGCTGCTTTTATAATGGTGAAAACCATTATAAGGCATATTATCTGGAAGGAAGTATTTAAGGAAGAAGAAGAAATAATAATTGGAAAGCAATTAATTTTCAAGATAGCTAGAACATAATGCCAGTTAGAAATAACCTCTGATAGAAAAGAGCAGCATGAAGAAAAACGCAATCTGAAGGCGGTTTAAAAATATGCATATATTTGTATGTGTATACACACAAAGAGATTAAAAGTACAAGCCATGTAAACACAATCTGATGGAATCTGAAACACTTAGAAAACAGCTGGTGAGAACTATAAACAGAAGTGTAATAAGGAAGGTTGAGGCACCAAAAGATTGGTTTTTGAAGTATAATAGGAGTTGATAATGCACAACATACTAACAGTCAAAACGTTACTTTAATTAATGGGGGGTTTATTGTTGTTATTAGTATTACTACTAGAGTGTTCCAAGAGGAAACAGAATCATTGCTGTTTAATTAAGAACTGCAGAAACAAGAGGATTATACTTTTTTCAATTAAATTCAAATTGCGTTAATAAACATGACATAAATAGTAGAATAGGCTTTTTTAATACACTTGATTTAATATTACCTCTGTGCTAAGAAATAAAAATAGCATGCATTATATAATTATAAAAAACAGGGTTTTGATGAATTTCATATGTGTCAGGAAAAAGCTGTCAAATGCAGCTATGTGTAGTCAACAGCAAAAAACTTTCTCTTTTTACTGTAAGTCTTTTTTTGTAGTGTCCCAGATGACAAAATAAGTTTGTTGCTTACCTGCTAGATATTGCATGTACCTTAAGGATGAATGCTATGATGAGAAAAGGCTTATTGTTGGTAAAGAAGCAAGTCATGGCTAGCAAATTTACAGACAGGTCAATCAGTATTATCTCAGAAGTGTCAAAGAAGATATCATCCAAAATAGATAGATATCATTATGGAGCTATATCTTTTATCTTGTGCACACAAAGATTTCAGACCCTACTTAAAAGTAGTCAACTTTGTTGGGCAAATGATTGGAAGCCAGGATGGGACAGTTCCGAGTGTGACTTTAAAGCCAAGCATAATATTTAGTTGGAGTGGAGTGATTATTTTAAGAGTGTCTTTGTTTTTAATTCAAGTCCTACAGGAGTTCACTAACTAGTTCTTATTTGTCAATAGTTCAAGAAAGATGCTGATAAACTTGAGTATTTACAGAATGAGAATGACCAAAGATCAAGAAAACTTCTTCTTTCTTCTGTGAAAGATTCACAGAACTTGATCTGATTAGTTTATCAAGGGGATGATAAAAGGTACCTGCCTAGAAGAAGAATATCTGATAAAAGGGTTAATCTGTAGTCCACCAGAAGTAAATCATCCAAACTCTGGAAATTGAAGCTATGAAAATTCAGACTTAGGTACTAAATTGTTAGTAATAAAAGTAAGATTTGATAAACTGTTATAAGAATTATCACATATATACCATCAAGATTATTCTATTATGTGTATTGTGTTTTAAAATGAATGCTTAGTTCAGAGAAACCTTGTAAGTTCTTTTTGTTTTGGAAGCCAAAGTGGATCTAGTTACTTACTCCAAAATATTTTCACCAGCCCTTGAGAAGTAATATATTAATATAACTCAAATGTCACTGTTCAAAACAATTTTATTCCTCAGTAATCCTTCATTATACAAAAGGATTAGGTTCACTGAGATATAGCAGTTCAATTTGTACCTGATATAATCAATGTTACACCAAGCTAATGCAAAGATCCACCTGAGTGTCCTGCCTTCAGTCATAATGTGTGTAGAAAAATGAATACAAGAGAGTACATATATACTGATGCAGAGATCTGTGTCTGATGAGCCACATATTGACTCTAATGGTGAATTACTCCCAGGGGAAATGATAAAAAGAGAGGAAGAGGACAGAAAGGATAAACTCCCCCAGGAGGAGAAGAAGAAGAGCCAGGGGGACTCCATGCTGTCTTTCCTCTCTTTTCATTGTAGTCTTGGTTTACATTTGGGCAATCAATATATGCACAAGAGTGATTGCTTAAGAACAGCAGAGGAAATGCTGCCACTGAGGCTCTAGAAAGCACTGCCCTCACAGCTTGAGCAAAGGGATCAAGACACACAGCTGAAGGGCTCTTAGGCCAGTCAAAAAGCAGGACATCAAAAGCACAAAATACCTCTTGGTCTGTGTCATAAATAGAAGTGTTTTATTTATCTCTAGTCATATATAAGATGTTTTTCCCTTTCTGAAAATCAGTTATGATGTTTTACAGTCACTCGATGCACTGGCTGCTATTCATTATTGAGTAATATTATATTAGCTGCATTGCAATTCAGTCATTAAATTTTACCATGGCTTGGTTTGAACATGATAAGCTCCATGATTCTTTCTTCAATAATTTTTTCCAATTTGGACATTGTTATTTGTTTCCATTCCACTTGTCATTCTCCTTTACTCCTTCTTAAACAGTTTTCCTTTCTAAAAATGGAGTGAATTGTTCATTTACTTCTTGAGCCATATATTGATAGCCTTTAATTTTGTCCCCAGCCTCACTAAGACCTTCCTTGTTCATTTCTGTAGTTAGCAGTTGTATCCATATTCAGCGATTTAAAAATAAAATGAAATATGTCTTAATGATTACTGACTAAAGGAAGTAAATATTTTTGAAGGATAGAAAAAAATACAAAAAGATTTAAAACTTAGTGACTTAATTTAATTTTGATTGAAATCAAAGAACCATGAACAAGAACGAAAAACATCTTTATATGCTACAATCAATATTTAGGCAAGAAGGTGTTTGAAAGATGTAGTATGCCTAAGAGGGAACATTAAAAGGGCAGTTTAAATAACTCTGTATAACTTCAAATAAACATGAGTTTGTTTTTAGATTTTATAAGCTGAATTGGTAATCTTGGCTGAGACAGAAGTGAACATTTTCTTTTCATTTCACAGCAAATGGTAGAGAAGTGATAAGCTTGGTGTGTGGGGTTTTTTAGTTTGTTGGGAGGTTTTGTGTGTGTGTGGATGCTCACTGAGAATTGGGATTTTTTTGCTTTTTACATGCATGATTCAGAAACTGCTGCAGGTCTTCGCTGAAATCCAAACAAACCTGTAGAAGAAAAATAAATAAATAACCACTGTTGGGTTTTGAGTCAGTGAGTACATTAGGAATTTTACATTTGAATGTGTTAAATTATGAGAGAAACTATAAATCTTATTAAAAATGACATTTCAACTCTTATTTTTACACAGAATTATCTGATTGCCAGAGTCTTTCTCTCCACAGAAGAAGATTGTAAATCTTTAGGAAGGAGAAAAATCCTTTTTAAAAAGATTTCCTATCTTTGGCAATCTTAGCAAAAATAAATTTTAGTAGACTCTGCACAAGATTTGTTCAGGGTTAGGGGGTTTTTGGTTGATTTATTTTTTGGTTGGTTGGAAGGATGGGTGGGTGTTTGGT
>WEZZ01024222.1:44522-56811 GCA_013400585.1 Chloropsis cyanopogon | reverse complement strand
TTGGAATTATCTCAGCTATTGCTTGTAATTATAAAATACATATTTTTCAAATACAAATCTAGTGATTTCTCTCTTACACAAGATCACACAAATTGCAGGAGTATGGCAGTAATTAACTTGGAGGGGCATAAAATCAGTGAATAGTGTTTTCAACAGCATATTTTCTATTTGATTTAAAAAGTAATTGTATCATAAAAGGTATTTCAAAAACCTGTAGAACTAGTGCCATGTTTGTTGCTTTTTTTGGTACATATGATTCACTTCTAAAGTGATGAAATTAAAAAATGCCATGTTTGAAATGTCTTCCAGTGTGATGGGAAGCAGTTTCTCACCTTGTGACAGGCCACTCTATAGTCTAAAACTCATTTGGGCTCCCAGTAATGGCAACAGACAGTATTTATTGGTGGGTTATAATTGTTGAGCTGCCAAGTCAGAATACAATTAGAAGTAGTTTAACATACCCTTAAATCCCAAAAAAGCCAATTGAAAATAACTATGTATTCAAATGCTTTCCTGCAATAAAGACTAAAGGAACAGAGGCAGACTGGATGCTTGCAAAGTTTCTCTGATCTGAATGAAACATCACAAAAGCAACTTAAATTCTTCCCTTCTCTGCAGTTCAGCTATGAGGCTCAGCAATACAAACAGAAGTCCAAAAGTAACCAGCATTTATTTGCCTTTATTTCCTTAGGAGTGTAGAACATGGAGAGTGGCTTCCTGCCCAGCAACTTGTGGTTTTACTCTAGTAATTATATACTGTACCTCTTGCCGTCTTATAGCAAGGAAAACTGATAACTTTACTCGTATAAGAAGTGGTCAAAGTGTTGCTGGTCTGAGAAAGTAATTTCGAGAAGGGGAATCCATCGGTACAGTCTGTTGTCTTTCTCAGTTTTTGTGGGGCTGTTCAGATGCACTTGCTAAGTAAACTGACCACAGCAAGGGGGGAATACATTTATGTGAGGGGATTCTTATTTCAAATTTTTCAGAAATTGCAGTACTTCAGCTGTGACAACTGACATGTTGAACGCATTTTTGTACATGTGTAATACACATGTACATGTGTGAAATAACACACAAACTAATATGTAATCTGGGAAGCTCATACACCAGGCTAGGATTAGGCATTTCCTGAATTATTTATTTATTGTTACCTAGCAAGAGAATGGCAAAAATAATACTCTCTCACCTAATACTTGGTGAAGTGATTTAAGAGTTTCAATACCCCAAGGTGCAACCTAACACTGAATTATAAGCTTTTAAAAAGAACTTGTTATATATTGATTGTACACTAGAAGCAGTGAATACCAACCATCTCTTCTAAAGGGGAATGAAGTAGATACTTGAGTGAAAAATACTTTGCAAGTGCTAAAACAGAAATAAGATTCCTACTTTTCCCTCTCAGCTTTGTACATAATGTTCAAAGAACAGTAATTATTTGTGATTATGCCTTTTTGGTTGCCCACTAAATTGCAGTCTGTGTCTTGGCCTCCAGTTGGAAGTCATCACTCTTGCAGCCTCCCTCATCTATAAGCCTAGGGATACCAGTCCCTGAGTGGCTGATAGGGATTAAGTTGAGCTACTGTATTTTATGCATTTTAAGTATATCTGATCTGTTTGAAATGTGGCACAAGTGAAACTTCTTTGCTTTCTGATCACTTGCTAATTGAGTGTCCTTGCAGTTCTCTACCTGAGTGCTTCAAATGTAATGAATGAATATTAATGAAAACCTCTAATGAATTTAGATTATGGAATGTGTTTGATCATTAGATTATATCTTTGAAAAACTTCAGTTAGAAGAATGAGAAAGAATTCTGTGCTGAAACTTGATTCCAAATTTATGCATATTAAGTTTGCTTCTTATTATGCTAGAAGGTCATTAGGTTTCACAGAACATGTATTTTGCAGTAAAACTATGTTTTTGTAAAGATTTTACTCAAAAGTGTCAATGAAGTTCTTTTCCAGTTAGTTCTATTGCAGTCCTTACTGTTCAGCTGCAATTGATTTTTAAAGAAAAAATAACCGATGAATTTCTAAGCATATTATAGAAGTGGTTGATAATTTATATGGTAAATGAACTGGCTCCTCACAAAAGGAAATGAAAATGCTGACTTTGTGCCAATTCCTACCATCTTCATTCACAGTGTCTTATACTTTATTCCACATGAAAGCCCTAGCTGAGAGAGTTGGACTACTTGCCTAGAAAAGCAATTACCTTGATAAATGAAGATGACAGAGTCTTTTCTTAAATAAACATGAATAATCCTTCCACCCATTCAGAAAGCTGAACATACAGGTGCCATTTTATCCTGGCATAACAGTTTGTTAAAAAACCCAACCTTTTCATTCACCATTTCAAAGGGATGGATTAGGCTACAGTTATTTCCATATTTCTTGCTCTTTATTCCCGGTTTTGATTCAGAGGTAAGTAATAGTTATTACAACAATTCAGGATGAACTTTCTAATTTCTGCATAAATGGATCAGTAAAATAGTCTTTTCAAATATGATAAGCCTTTGCAAATACTGTTCCAATTAAAGTTTCATGAAATCAGCAGGACTTTTTTTGGATAATCTCACTGCAGACATTTTGTTCCAAAAAAAATAATACTCATAAATGATACAGGGAAAGAAACTAAGTAAAACCAAAATAGGTTACATTCTAGGTGAAGTGGTACTTTATGTGTATCCTGTTTCTGGTTTTTAAAATTCTGACAGACTTCCATATTCTATTAATCAGGTTATTTCTACTGTCTTTCATTGATTCATCTCTTGATTTAATTATTAATGAAGGTTTTCCTATTACAGAGAAGAGCATCCAAAGCACTTACTCTTCCAACTCTATGGCATTTTTTACTTCTGGTTTTCTCCTAGAGGAAAGATTAAATGGCAAGATTTAACCCCTCATATGTTTGTATATGACAAAAGAAGCCAAATTTTCCAGAGTTTCCAAATTATTTTTTCTTTTCTCCATATTGTAATATACTGTCTTTGGATAACATGATTGCCTTGCCAAAATTCACTTGGCCAAATCATACTGCAGCAATTGAATTAAAAAAAAAAAAAAAAAAAAGGAACCAAAAGAACCCCAAAAAACCCTAAAAACTTGTTTTTAACTGAAACTGACTGACCCATACAGATCCCAAAAATGCAGAATGGGTGTCCAGTTTCTCTCACTGTTGGCCAGCCTTTGGTGCAGTCTGGAATGATAGAGTATGTTCTTTGTGGCTCTTGTCATCTGCCAGGGCCTAGGTGGCCTCTACATGCTGAAGCCTCCCCTGTAGCAACTACGGTCTCCACCCAAGCATGTGTTGCTCCCTCCAGTGAGATGGAATGTTGACAGAGATGCCACTGAAGAGCTGTCCATGCAGAAATGAGCCTTGTAGTCTTTTGCCTCTGGCCAGGATAAACCCAACCCTGTGCCTACCCTGTTATTGGCACTCAGTTCTGGATTGTTCCAAGTCCCATTACGCAGTCTTTCTAGGAAGTCCTTTAAGTGTCTCCTCCTGAAAAATATCCCCCTTCAGAGGTTGTAGTCAGCTGCTGTAGTCCTCGCCCCTATTAAGAACTTGGCTCAACAGCCAAGGTGCTGTGGGAGCAGAATTTCTGCCAGGCATTCTCTTCAAATTAAAAACACTAATCAGAGTAATGTTTTTTTCTGTTTTGCACAGGATTTCAATCTTGTTTTGGCTAACTAGACCAAAAGCAGATGTTACAAGAGCTGGTGCTGAAATCTCCATCACCCCTCCCACTCTGAAATCCAGTAAATACAATTTTGGCTTTGACAATAGGAGGTGCAGAGCTGATAGTGTCTCAGGACATGCCTTGCCTTGCCTTGGGGAGAGCTGGGTTTAGCAGAAGCAGCAGCTGTCTGGTGGCCATGTGCCTGTAGCTTTCCTGCCTTGGTCTCTTTAGACTTTTAAACGACTAAATAGGCTAGCAACATTTTGAGGGTAACTTTTGTGCTGTAGCATGACCAGCTGCAGCAGCTAGGGACATGGATGGTGGCATTCAGCTGAGATAAAGAAGGGCTGGCACTAGAGTAGATGCCTAGTGCAACCTGGGTTTGCCTGTCAGGATCCATCTCAGCTGGAAAGTGATAAACTTGCAGCCTCTTCAATATCCGCCAGTCCTCCCAGTTGTATTGAATCAAATACTGCAACCTGGCTTTCAGGTGTGGCATTTTTGCCTTGGCACTTTGGGCTGCCCTTTTCTGGGTACGTTAAGAGATTCAAAACTCTCTGCAATATTCCGAAAGGCAGCATCCAAGCTGTATTTAGATGGTAACAAAAAATGCCACTACAGATTTTAAACAATATGGCAATCTGGGATCTGTAACAAAATAGATTTTAAATATACCACAAAACAGATCAAAAAATTCTAGTTTTTCTCAGAAAGCTAATGTGGTCTGCAATGTATCTCTTCTCCTAGCTTTAGCCTGCAAAATGCCCCCATATTCTTGCTGTTTAAAGTTTCTCTGAGCATTTACTTAGATGAGCATTTGGAACTAGTTAGTGAAGTAGTTTCCTTATAGCTATCATGATACTGCCATGACTAAAATATTGTGCCCTCTTCCTTCCTCTTACTTCTATGTCCTTTATTGTCTTGAGGCTACATTTCAGTAATGAGCACCTACAGTTTTTCCAAATTAAAGCATTTCCAGCAGAAATGTGATCTGTGTGCCATCATTTCTGTAGTAGTTTGTTTTCTTTCCTCAAAATATGATTTCAAGTGACCTGCAAGTAAGTTGGTTAGGGTGATGTTTTGGTTTGACACTGGCCAAATGCCAGGCACCCAGGAAAGTTGCTCACTCACCCTCCCCTGCCACAGCTGGGCAGTGGAGAGAAAAAAAAATAACAAAGGGTTCATGAGTTGAGATAAGGATTGGGAGAAAACATTTCAAGGGCAAAACAGGCTCAACTTAAAGGTACAAAGTGAATTTATTACCAACTAAATCAGAGCAGGATAATGACAAGTAAAATAAGCCCTTAAAATACCTTTTTCTCCCAACCCCTGCCTCCTTCCCACCAACAGTGCAGGGAGACAGGGCGTGGGGATTTTGGACAGTTCATCACCCGAGGTTTTCTTTCACTGCTCAGGGAGAGGAGTCCTTCCCCTGCTGCACCGTGGGGTCCCTCCCGCGGGAGACAGTTCTCCGCGAACTTCCCTGGTGTGGGTCCACTCTCACAAGCAACAGTCCTCCCAAATCTACTGCAATGTGAGTCCCTCCCATGGGCACACAGTCCTCCCAAAACTGCCATGACATGGCTCTCTTTCCACGGGGTGCACTCCTCCAAGGCTAGGCTGCTCCAGCCTAGAAGCAGGGGCCCCCTCTCTCTGCTGGGTCTCCCACTGGACAACAGCCTCCTCGAGGCATCCACCTGCTCCAGCATGGGCACCTCCCCCACGGGCTGTGGGTGGACCCACGGGCTGCTGGGGCACAGCTGCTTCACCATGCTCTCAACACAGCCTGCAGAGGAACCTCAGCTCCGGTGCCTGGAGCACCTCCTCCTTTTCCACTGACCTTGGTGTCTCCATGTGGTTTCCCTCACATGTTCTCACCTCCTCCTCTTCTTTGGCTCGGAAAAAACTTTGTGTGCTTTTGTTTTGATTTTCTTCTTAAATGCGTTATCACAGAGGGGTTACCATCATCTGTAATTGGCCCAGCTTTGGCCAGCAGCATGTCCGTCTTCAGAGCCATCAGGGATTCCACCATGTCTGCATGGTGGAAGCTTCCAGCAGCCTCTCACAGAAGCCATCTCTGTGGCCCCCTGCTACCAAAAAAACAGGCTGAGCAAAACCAAACAAACCAGAACAGGTGACATGACATGCTGTCTATTCCGGAGGAAACTGTGCTTCATTTTAAGTTAGCATCATTGTTGATTATGAACTCCATTTACTGGTTTAATAATTATTTTCAAAGAGCTACTTTACCATTGCTTGGAATTTTTCCTGAATTAATCTGCTGAAAAAAAGTTGTTCTAATTGCTTTAACATTTCAATGATCTGTGCAATAAATCCACTTTAGCAGTTCATTCAAATTTATAATTACTACCACTTCAACCAATATTCTCTATTTTGCGCATTTATATGGAGGAAATGCCACAGGTACTGCTCATAGTGTTAACCCTTACAGCATGTTTGATCTGTAATCAACTATAGATGAAAGGTTATTTGTTAGAATATCCACTGGGATGCAACATTTTTCCTTGGTACATGTTAAATACAACATACATGTTAAATCCATAATACTTCCAAAGCTAATTTTCTTGTCAAAAATTTAATAATGAATTCATGAATTTCATTTGTTTCCAAAGCAGGATGAGAACTTGGATAAGAGCAGTCTTTCCTACTTATCGCTGATGCATTTGTCCAAGTCCCAGTATAATCTGGTGTGGTTTTCACGTTAGCAAAACAGATGAGAGAACAGTGTGTTCCAGGATTTAGGGGTTTTTTGTGTTTGTTTGCTTGTTTGTTGTTATGTTTGTCTTCTCTCTACACTCATGCAAGTCTCCTGTCTAAAAATCAGTCTTAGAGTTTAGCTTTATAACCAGATATTATTTATTCTGCAGTATCCCACTGTTGGGAAGTAAAATACACATTATGCTTTATAGTGATGTAAAAAGAGAGTTTCTTGTATGTAAGACCCTCCAAAAACAAAGGTAGGTTAGCATGTGCTTCAAATAGCAAGTATTTCAGCTAAGGAATAAGAAATAATAAGAAAAATGTAAACCTTACTTGGTAGCATGACCACATCACACAGGGATATGATAATCAGCAGAAGTTTTGAACATAATGTTTTCTGTAAAGTTAAATGATTTATTTCAATATGAAATAGATTGTTCTGTTAATTATAAACAACTTTACTCTCAGCTTCTGTCCACATAGCACTGAATGTCTGAAATTCTGCCTGCTAGAAGATAAGCAAATAAACAATTGATCCTTACCAGGAGTAAAATTAGAGAAAGTGCACTACCCTTCCATCCTTCCACTTCCTAGCAACCATGTCTTCAAGTTATATTTTGTCCATAAAAACCCAAGTAAACTAAGCTTCACTCCTGTCCTAGCCTAATTCAGTTCCTTCCTGCCTTCCTTCCTTTCAACAAGTTCAGCAGATACCATTAAAGAACTCTGTCCTGATGAGTTTAACTTTGGCAAAAGATTTGGAGCAAATTTTATGATAGAGAAAAATAATCATGCTATTTTAAATATGCTGGGTCATATATTTCCCTTTAATTTTTACTTTAACAGGGAAATGCTAGGAGTTTTCAACAGGGTTCTCAACCATATCTTCACTGTACAATGCAGCTTAGCTTTTGTTTCTCACTGAATTTCTTTATATTTACAGTGGATCATTACTGCAAACACTTCACAGATCAAAATTTTGATCATCTCCAACACTTTGTAATGTGCTGAATTCCTATAAGGTAAAGGTCTATTCACTTAGGATAAATTAGTAGGAGAAAAAAAATACTATTTTACAATTTTGCTCCAAAGAAGTGGAAGGAAACTAAATAGTAGTATGTTTGTAGGAAATCTTTGTAGAAATCGAGTAAGATATAAGAGTGAGATGCAGAGCAAGATCTAAGAAGTCTAGAAGACAAGCTGACTTGCTGTACNTGTGCTGAATTCCTATAAGGTAAAGGTCTATTCACTTAGGATAAATTAGTAGGAGAAAAAAAAATACTATTTTACAATTTTGCTCTAAAGAAGTGGAAGGAAACTAAATAGTAGTATGTTTGTAGGAAATCTTTGTAGAAATAGAGTAAGATATAAGAGTGAGATGCAGAGCAAGATCTAAGAAGTCTAGAAGACAAGCTGACTTGCTGTACACCATTTTTTTTAAAGGTCTTTGTTGCAAAAGGGAGCAGCTATACTTAGAAGAATTTAATCTTGTGCATAATTGGTGGGTAGGCAGGCATGCTTTATAAGGAGAATACCTATCATGAGAATGTGTTGAGCTGTACGTGCTGATAGAGTGAGGAGAGAGACCCTGAAAATACAAAGCACTTTGGTCTGAAAGGTGTTTTAAATTTTTGGTTTGAATTATTTTAAACACTGGCTTTCACACCCTTTCACTGTTGTAAGGAAAAATATTTCATTTGTAAGATCTGAGACAAAAATTGTCTAAATACTTTTGAAAGGTTTTATTAACAGACAGCATAAAAATTTTGGCGCAATTGGATCTTCAAAATGGTGCCTCGTGGGCATGGCTGCTGGATGTATTGCTTAACACAGGAAGGACTTACCTTCATATGCTTGCTTTCAAATTCAAGAAAGTGTGAGTTATTGCTTAACAGTCATAAACATAAGGGAAGAAACCATTTTTTTTAAAGTCAAAATCTGCTATGGGTGAGGTTTCTTAAGCTCCAAGAAAAAATGTTACTGCCTGATACATAAGCATGCATCAACCTCTGTTCATGTTGCATTCACTCTGAATGTGCATACTTGAAACCTCTACTTTTGTTTCCTGGTGTTTGCTGAAGTATTACATGACGAAGGATGGCGCTCGGAGGGAATCTCATCCATATATGTGAATTCCTAAAGGGAGGATGCAACATGGAGGAAGCCGGGCTCTTTTCATTGATGGCCAGTGACAGGATCAGAGACCACGGGCACAAACTGAAACATTGAAGGTTCCCTGTTAACATCAGGAAACACTTTTTCACTATGAGGGTGGCTAAGCACTGGCACAGGGTGCCCAGAGAGGCTGTGGAGTCTCCCTCTTTGGAGGTATTCAAAAGCCTCCTGGACACAGTCCTGAACAAGCTGATTTATTTATGTGTCCCAGCTTGAGCAGGCAGGTTAGAGCAGATGAGCTCCAGAGGCCCCTGCCAATCTCAAGCATTCTGGTATCCAGTGGAGATGCCTGCAGTACATGCTCAGAGCCAGTGTATCCAGGCAGCTTAACTTCCTGTGCTGGAATAATATTTACTCCCTTTTTTACAATCAGCACAATTTAGGCAGCTGGCATTGCAGGCACATGAGCAAAATCCTAAGGCATACTGTGAACTAACAAACAGTCATGATCTGTCATGAAATCCCAACAGGAGAAAAAAGGCTGACTGATGAAATTATTTGATGCCAGCCCTTTCATTGGCCCACCTGTTCTGGTAGTATCCCATCACTGGAGGGAGAGAGTTATTTTCTTGTTACAAAGGGAATTACTACGAGACCTCAAAAGGTGTGCTGCAAGATAGCATGCTGTCTCAAGACAGCTATTTTAGTCACTTGACAGAGTGGTGTAATCAAAAGATTATGCAGTAACAGCAAGACTGTTGATGCATGTGCACTGCCATCACTTACTTTGTGCTCTTGATAAATGATTGAGCCAGACAGCCTATGGGGTCAGTGTGCACAGTACAGCAGGATGCCCAGATCTAGTAATGGGGATTGAGGACTGAACTTTTGAGCTTTCCTACCTGCTGTTATACACTTCTTTTGGCAGGTGTGGTTCTTGCTTCTTTTCTCCCAGTTGTAAAATGCAGCATTTTCTTCCCACTGTGTTGTAAGGATTAATTAGTTGGCATTTAGAGAGAGTTTCAAAGCGGAGTTAATAGGACAGTGTTAAATCTAAGACACAAGAGAGTACAATCTATTTGGTTTTTATCTGAGCAATCTCACTGATGTCAGAGAGCCAAGTTCTTTTTCTAATCTAGGAAGCGAAATCCTGGGAGGTGAGAAACCTCTGCAGCTTGCATTTGAAAATTTGATTTAAAATCTTTCTGACCATAATTTCTGAACTGTGGCATGATGAATTAAATCAAAGTAAGGAAGCTGAATATGTAACTTTATTTTCAGTTCTGAGCACTCAGCGTCTCTCAGTAAAGTTAAGAGGAAATGTGCAAATTTTTGAGTTTTTTCTCTTTTTTTTAATGAGGTCACTTAAACAGCTGCTTCAAGTATGGAATTATGAAGCTAACTGTGGTTATCTTGTCTTCTCAGAATACTAAAAAATTTAAAAAGGGCTTTCATTATATAGGGAAATCATAATGTGCCTTCTCTGAAGACTTCATCCATAAATAAATTCTTGTAAGCAGGGCTTAATATCAAATTACTAGAGTCTGCAGCTACAGCAGGTGTTTGAAAGTCAAAGAGTGGCACCAATAGGCATAATTTAAAGTTCATTAGCATTAGTTCAAGAAAAAAAGTTTTTTTTTTTTGTTAAGTTGTGTATTTTAGCTAGAGCTTTACAAGGGCATATACACACCGGTAATTTTAAAATTATATCTTTAACAGCAGTGTTAAAGTGCTTTTTAGTCATTACAATATTGTTTTGAAAATTCAGGTTTAAAAATAAAGTATAGATGAAAAGAGGACTTCATTAAAGCAATTAAATAGCCCTTAAAGCAAGGCTTGGCTATGGTATCTCTGCAGGGCTTGTGCAAGTAACAAGAATCCCAGGGGTGGGCTCTTAACACCACAAGAGACATTTTGTCTTCGAAGCCCATCAGCAGAAACCTTTGGATGCAGAAGCTGCCTGTTCAATGCCCAGGTCTCCTGTGACTACAGAAGTAACACATGCTGGGAGGGTGTATCCTGTTGGGATTGCATGGAAAGTGCAGCCTTATCTGCCACTTTCCCAGCCCTTGGGGAGGAAGTGGGGAGAGAAGAAGCCTTCTGACTGCCAATCCCCCCCATTAATCTTGAGACTGTTTTGTTGCAGCTGTGCTGAAATGTATTCCATACACCAGCTGTCAGCCTAATGTGACTTGAAATGGGCTGCTGTAATAAACCATTATCAGAGCACTTGAGGAGAATGTGAGCCTTGACCTTATCTGGATAATTATCTAATAGAGTGCGCAGAGTGATCCCTTTAATTGCTGTTGTCATCCTTTGCAGCCATGGTAGAATGTGCTGGCTTGGACAGTTACCAATCCCTAGGGTGTCTTTACACTTTTTATATCAACATCCCCCTTGCAGTTCTGTAGACTTTGCTATAGATGAGAATCAGACAGAACTTATAAATGAATTTTATTGGGATAATTTAAAAAACTCTGTTATTTAAATTGCTTGCTAAATTGACTCCAGCCACGTCTTGACAATTACTAATGTTTTAGACTGTTACATAAGAAATCCCTGAACAATATAACAAGCTTAGGTTATGGTCAGGAGACTGTCAAAATGCAGGTCTGCTTGGCCAAGGCAAGTTTTTCACCCCTTCCTGACCCACTGTCAAGTGGACAAGATGCTCAGCTCTTCTAGAACACAAATTTACTCATTTTGCTTACTACACAAAACCAATTCATTTCGGCAAAGGATGGTTGAGTAGGATTCAGCAGTACATCCTTAACAGCTTGTTTCCTCGGGGGGCAAAGCAGAGGACCCAATCAAGTTCTATTTCTGTTACTTTATTTAAGAGCTTTCAAAAATTTTGTTTTCCGATGTGCAAAGAAGGCATTTTGTGAGGATCTATATGTGTAGGTGGGAGGGTAGTTTTTAAGTCATTCTAGTCTTCTGTCTCTCATCTGCTTTCTGTTGCAAGTTCATCTAATGGTAAAAATGGTGTCATTCCTTTTTAAGTAGCAAAATGCACTATCAGTTCCTATTACAGATCCATTTTTTGGACCCTGAAAAAATTCTGCCAGTGTACATGTGTTAGAGATATAAATACACTTAAATGGGACTTGGGTAGGATGTAACTGACATTTAATCCCAAATCTAGTTTATCATCTTTGAAAGAAGTCTCCCATAATCTGTATTGCTGTCATGCTTCTAGTCCATATTGTATCCTGAAAGGTCAGATTCTGGAAAGCAAGATCCCTTTTTAAAAATACATTGGACAATTTTTTACTGAATAGTTACGGTATTGGAATACAATTTAATTTTTTAGCTTACCAAGAAGTCCTGCTCTAGTCTACACTCTTGGACTTTTGGCCTTGTATCTCTCTCAGAATCAGATGGCCAGAAGAAAACAGATAAGCATTCTCATTAAAGATGCTTACATTTTATTTTTTCATGCTTTAGGCATTTTTTCCTTTATGTTATGAAGAAACTCTGGTCATCCCTTTATGTTGGCAAATTTATGTCATTACTTTTGCTTGATTTCTGTGTTTTCCTAATGAATGCTATATAAATACACTGTAATACTGTTGGTTTTTCACTTACAACCAATGAGAGATTTCAGATGTGAATAGCAACTCATATTTCAGACTCTGAAAAGACTGGAGACTGAATGCACTGAAATTTTTTTTAAATGTGTGTAGATAACAAAGGCCTTTGATTTTATTTTTTTGCATGTATATATAAATGAAAATACGATGCAAAGATTGTTATTTACCAAAACAAAGATT
>WEZZ01024222.1:18507-44149 GCA_013400585.1 Chloropsis cyanopogon | reverse complement strand
TGCTTCTATGACACTGAATTTCTTTGTTCCCTAGTTCTCCACATTTCCCTACTTAATGGTGTACATGAGGAGAAAAGATTAAAAAGGGGTGGTTATCAGATATTACTGTAACAGAAATCATTTAACTCCACATAAATCATAATCCCTGACTTCCTAGTTACATTGACTAAGCAATCAAGGCTGAACATAGTCATTCTAGGTACTGGGCAAACAGAAAATTGTTGAGTTTCCATCTTATCTTGAACAATTTAGTGGATACACACTGCATACGTAGCATGAGGGATACACCAAACAAGAATGATAGAAGAAATATTGTGGAAATTCTGTGATGATGTTTTATTTGAGTGTGAAAGGCAGTGGAATGGAGGCAAACACTCAGAAGGCGAGAGATAATGGCAGACAAGAAAAAAACATAGGGTGATAAAAATATGGGGTACAGTGAAGGAACAGGGGTTCAGGGAAGATTTGATTTTGCTAGGACTGTGTACCATTTTTTAATACAGCACTAACATAAGAACAAATTCATTTGAGAAGTGGATTTTTTTTTTTAGTACAGGCCACAATTTCAGGAGTATTAAGTAATATATGCCATTACCAGCAGAATTGGCATATTCTGAGAACTACTTCTTGAGTGGAAATAAATATTGTAACTTAGAAACATATATATAGACCCCTAAAATGAGTGCAGATGTTTTCACTTCACGTTGACTCTGATGCCTAGGCAGACAAATGTCTCATCACTGCAGATCTGTATCTCCTTGATAAGTAATCCAGTAGGATTGGAGGGTTGCTTTGGAATCTTGTAAATAAAGGGCACATAGCAAGACCTTTCAGCTGATGTTTGCAGCTAAAGGTGAGAAAAGGGTAGGTTTCATCATGACTGATGAAGTTCAGAGTTGCACTATGTCTGCAACTTAATAGTAGTTATCAGTAGTCAAGAGAGATTGTGAATAGTCTGTTCTATTAATATTTCTGTTGTAATGCTGTGTTCTTGACTGTAACCCTTTCTTTACAGCTGTTTGTCTGAGATTTGCCCTCATTTTCACGGAAATGTGAGGAAAACCATTCCATCTGCACTGTCATGTTACAAATATGGGTTACCACTTAGCTGAGGTCTGTACTTCATGATCATGGCTCTTGCCCCAGCACAGGCAGCCATGCTGATAAGAACTTGAAATTTTAGGACAAGGTGCAAGACCAATCCATGCTGCATGCAGAGCGCTGTACTCCAAAAGTAAAACCAAGTGAGTTATCTTAGCTTTCAGTTATTAGTTATGCTGCCTTAATCTTGCAGCTCTTTGGATCTTCCTGAGCCTTCTTTTGCAGGATAAAAGCGAGATTTAATTTGACATTGACTTGACTTTCAGATAATTCAGTTTTTAGCAGCAAGTAGGTAAGATTTTTAAATGCACTTGAATAAAATTGGTACTATGTGCTGATTCTCATTAAAGGATTAAACTATAAGCATTTTATGAAGTTATTCTTTATAAATCTATTTTTATCAAGTTATTTTTAATTGACAGAAGGAAAAAAAATTAGAGGAACTCAAAGTAGAGGAAAGTGCCATTATTCAGAAGCTTCCAACCAGGAAATTATTTGTCTACTTTGAATATAAAAAAACTCAAGTACTCTATATTATGCAGAGATCATGCTGGGCAAACTTTATTCAATTTAGTTTTTTTTCCTGGGCCCTCTAATAAAAATTTCACCTAGAACATACTTCAATTTCTTGGGTCATTATTTCCTATATGAGGACTTGGAGTGTGAAGAATGAAGGAGTTAGACTTTCTTCCTCCTCTTTTTCTTTACTGCTTCATCTGTGAAAACTGACAGAATTCACAGTGTTGATCTGGGTTGATTCCACAAGCGGGTAAAAATCTACCTATGTGCTACAGGGCAGTGAAGGGGCTGTTGAAGAATAAACCAGGAAAAGCCTTGTGATTTAAAGATTACTTTTCTCCTGAAAAAGGCCATGGTTTTTCATATGTATCCTTGGCAAAGGTAACCAGGTATTTCATAGTGGTTTTCTCTCTGTTGTATAGAGTTGCATAAGCTGCTTTTATCTCATCTTTTGCCCTGCTGTGATAAAAATCACCTCCCTTCCAGCTCTCATTTAGTCTAGTCCTAGTGGTCCTTGTACTGTCCTGGGAGGATGAAAAAGAAATAGCTTCCTCTCTGAAAGAACAGGATGACCTGACTAGCCTCAGANTCTGAAAGAACAGGATGAGCTGACTAGCCTCAGACGGCTAAGGATAAGGGAAAGGAATAGTTCAGGAGGGAGAAGTGGAGGGACAAGGATGAAGCTGGAAAGCTCTCTGAGTCTTGTCTGTAGGTGAAAGAAAGCCATGCTGGAGCTCAAAAAACAAATGGTGATATTGGGAAAAGCCTTGGAAAGTAACTGGTTTACCAGGTCAGGGAAACATCTTCAAATCCTTAAATGTTGAATTGGAATGGTTTTGTGCTCATTTATATTCTGCTAAAGAAAACCTGAATTGTTATATTCTAATAATAGTAGATGGCAGCGCCAGTTGAATGTTCTATTTAGAGAGCAGCAATCACCTCATAGAAAATGCATTGTATATGTACAAGTATTAAAAAGTGGCCCCAGTGAGTGAGATAATAGTGAGCTACTTTAAATGTGATACAAAATAATACAAGCTATAATAAATATTTCTTGCTATATAGTTATTTCCCATTTGAAGCATATGATATATGCCTTTTTTTCACTTCAGTCACAGGGCTTCTTTTGTATTCAAGCTTCATATACTGTTAACAGGTCATAAATCCATTGAATTAAAAGATATTGTGTACAACAATTTGTTTTAATTACAAAGTATCATGTGTTCTATTCAACTGTGAGTTTAATGAATGGCTATTTAATTAAGGGTTTTAACTCAGGTAATCAGTTTGCATCACTGGGCAACAAATAACCAGTTTATAACATGCAGTTGAACAGTCAAAAAAAGCATCAGGCAAACCTTTTCCTGATAGCCTTCCTTGGCTAAATAAATGATCTGGACTCCAGGGTAGATATAAAAGGAAATATATGGTAGGTGGAAAGGGTGTCAAAGGAGGATGCTTGACAGAGCTTGTTGAAGGCATGTTGGTAGGGGCTTGTCATTCACTGTGTAAATACAACAACTCACTGCAGACACTGCACCACATGTAAATAAATAATGTCTTATACCTTTGCCTGTCTTCTGAAAATACATTACAACTCTAATAATGAAACACTGAAGTTATTTATTGTTGGCTATGATATAAAAGAACACATCAGATTTTTTGGGTGGTAATATTGAAATCCTTTATTTTCCTCTTTTTGTTCTTTTGGGTTTGTTTTCTCTTTCCACTTCTATCACATCCTAAATTATTTCTATTTGAATGAAATTGATTATACATTTACCTGAAAATTTACATATATAATATAAATGCATGTGCTCTGAAAGGTATTGAAGTAAACAGTAGTTTTTTCAGCAATGTCTTCATTTGATATCCCTGTTGTCATCCATTCAGATTTTTGTTTCATACATTGTAAGGATAAAGGGGGATATTCTGATAGTCCATGATATATTTTGTAGGCCTTAAGATTTCAGCCAGCAATCCTAGTATTTGTTTCAAAAGCTGTGGCTGATCTATTAAATTGTTTTGGAAAGACAGACAGTCTAAAAAGAGGAAGTGATGTATAATCCAGTACAATGCTGGAAAGTTACTCCAACATTTTATTTCCTTTATTGTTTAAGTTTTCCATCTTATTTCTCAATTCCTTTTACTTTTCTTCACCTGAACCTACTTGAACTGTCAACTAAAGAGGTTTTCTTTCTCATGTAGACCCTTTTTATATACCATAGCTAAAGCTTTTCAGATTATTTCATCCTGGTAATAATTTAAATTAGGCAAATCCTAAAGGTTACAATTCAAAAGAATCATTCGGGTGATGCTCCTGGTTTGTATAAAGTATTCTAGTTCAACTGAGAGACCAAAACCAAGCATGATCCTGAACTAAAAAATGAGGAAGTGCCATGAATTTAATTATTATTTTTACCTTTAAGTGTTTTAGATTTAATAAAACAAATTGAAGTCTGCTACAGAGCACATGCGTACGAACCATTGGTTTGTTTTTCTTTTTTGTTTTAAGTATAGCAAATACAGGTTTTGCATGTAGACTACAAGAATAGATTTCTTCTCCCCTGCATCATAAAAGAGCTAAGTCATCATGATAGTACATGTGTGCAAGACAAGAAAAACATACTGCATCTTAAATAAGTGCAAGAATATCACATATATTAAAGTCCTTTTCCTAGGTTCCTTTCTTCATGGCCTATTAATAGAGCATTTTCCCCCCTCTTCATTTTGCTGGGTCAGAAGAGGATGACTTTTTTTCTGTGTAAGAGTTTTGAAAGGGTATATTAGAAAATTTTCTTTTCCTGTTCTAGGTATAACTCCAAAATAGTTATGTCTTTGTTACAGCCTAACAATACTTGCACAAAATCCTACCTCTGTAAGGTATGCTGACTGAAGAAATTATTTTTCAACTTTTATAGCTATTTTAGGCTGAGATTTCTGTCTTGACTTTCTGCTCATATCACATAAAAATTTCAATTTTCAGACATTCAGTGGCTATTTGAGTGAATTCTAAAAATGCAAAGAAATGAAAATGAGTTGGAGTCTTAAGTTTAGATTAATCATGCTTAGATGTAATTTAAAAACAAAAAAAATTTTAATTGTTCTTGCTAAGAGCCCAACAGCATCTGCGGTAGGAAAAAATGTATCAGTGATCATAACACATTTCACTGTCTTAGTGGACTAATGTTTTACAGTGAGGGCTACCTATAGATGGCACCAAGAGTAAATACTAGAGGGGCTATGCAGCAAAAGTCTTTTGAATCCAGTGTACTCGTGCTTCTGAAGAAGCAGTACTCAATTACTTTCTGTTTATTTTCACAGTGTTACAGTAGTTCTATTAATTCTTGTGGAAAATAATTGAAATCCTTCTTCTGATCTAAACTGAATATAGAAAATGAGGACTGGATTCAGGAGATATTACCTTAAATGGCCTTTGCCTTAAATTCTCTCTTTCTAGCCTGTTCTAGGTCTTGTGACAGTTCTGAAGATTGTCATGTCTCACAGCACTGAGCAGCAGCATAACAAGACTCTCTACTCCTGTGTATGCTACTGAAGAAGATGGAGAGCTAGAATGCTGTCTCAGATGTTTTTTCTTTCCCCCAGCTGCATCCTGGTTCTCCTAAAAGACAAGCAAAACCTTTCTGGGGGAAAACAAAGGGGTGCTGAATTAAATCAGGAATGGTCCCAGTGCTGTACTATTTCTTTATGTGATCCTATGCAGTGAAATGTTCTGAGACATGCTGGGAAGCAAAATTAGCCTTTGAGGCAGAGCAGCCCTTGGTTTCTATGATTAGTACATGCATCAATGCCTTTTTCCTGTCAATCTCGTTGTCCGAATTGGCTCAGCATCTCTGGTCATAAAGCTTGCAATGCCAATTGGAAGCATCATCAACATTAAAAATGTCTTAATCTCCATCTTCAACTGCAAATATAATAACCAAGCAAAAAAAGTCAGCAGAAACTGTACAAAGAGTCTGTCCCAGTGTTGTTCACCTTTGTAAGTCAAGGCAACAATACATTAAAGTACAGAGAAGTCAGGCTGACACTAGAGCAGGACTCTGGAGATTACTACAGAGATGAAAAGTCTATATTACATATTTTCCCATTCTGTCTTTGGTAGGGCAGAAAACAACACTATTAAGGCAAAATAATCTGTGAAATACAAGGAAATAAAATTCTTCAAGGTAACTGATAACTATTTTAATTTAAATTTATCTTTAAGCCTGACATTAGATTATTAATAACGGTTTCATATTTATGTGAGTTGATAAAGGCCAGAGGCCCTTATTCAGCATAGGACTTACCATTCTCATGAAAAAAGCTTTTTATTTATGAAATCCACAAAACTTAGATTTGTCCAGTTTCGTTAGTCTTTGTTGCGATCTCAGTCTTTCATTCATAACTTGAACGGTTATCATCTTGACTGCCATCACATGGCACCTACTGGGTGGTTGAGGAAAGGCTGTGGATTTTGTCTACCTGGACTTCAGCAGAGCCTTTTGACACCATCTCCCACAGCATACTCCTGGAAAAGCTGGTAGCCCATGGCTTGGACAGGAGCATTCCTGGCTGGGTGACCAGGTCCAGAGAGCTGTGGTGAATGGTGCTGCATCCCGCTGGTGGCCAGTCACTAGCCGTGTCCCCCAGGGATCTGGGATGGGCCCAGTCCTGGTTAATACTTCTACTGATGATCTAGATTCAGTCTACCATTAGCAAATTTTCAGATGACACCAAGTAGGGGGGAGTGTCTATCTGCTGGAGGGTACAAGAAGGCCCATGGCATCCTGGCCTGTATCAGCAATAGTGTGGCCAGCAGGACCAGAGCAGTGATTGCCACCCTGTACTGGACACTGGTGAGGGCACACCTTGAGTGCTGTGTCCAGCTCTGGCCCCCCAGCTTAGGAAGGATGTTGAGATGCTTGAACGTGTCCAGAGAAGGACAACAAGGCTGGTGAAGGGTCTGGAACATAAGTCCTGTAGGGAGTGGCTGAGGGACCTGGGGTTGTTTAGCCTGGGGAAAAGGATGCTCAGGGGAGACTTTACCACTCTTCTATAACTCTCTGAAATTAGGATGTAGCCAGGTAAAGGATGGTCTCTTCTTCCAGGCAACTAGCAGTAGGATAAGAGGACAGAGTCTTGAGCTGTGCCAGGGGAGATTTAGGTAGGAAGAAGGTCTTCACAGAAAGGGTGATTTGATACTGGAATGGGCTGCCCAGGGAAGTGGTGGAGTCACTGTCCCTGGAGGTGTTTAAGGAAAGACTGGATGGGGCACTCTGTACCATGGTCTAGTTGACATGGTAGTGCTAGGCCATAGGTTGGACTTGATGATCTCAAAGATCTTTTCCAACATAGCTGGTCCTGTGAGTCTGTGATTCTGTAAAACATTGTGCAAATGAGGTGAATGGCCATGTGCTATCACCCTTCTGCAGTTCACCTTCTCAGACAGATTTGTGTGTATAGATTACATACCAGAAGTTCAAAGACTCTCCAATAAAGAAAGAAAAAAAAAAAAAAAAGCAAGATTGGGTGCAAATATTTAAATGTATCTTGTGCAGGACAAATTTTTGACATTGCTCATCGGCTGTAGTTTTTCCAAGCACTTCATCTCTTATAGCAGCACTGATCCTGTAAATATGAGAAAACTGTGTTGTAGTGTTTGTTTTTGAGAGAGTGACAGAGTTCATGGCTGTTGAAGTCAGTTTGTGAGAGGAAAAGAAGGGAAGAAAGGAAAGATTCAATTTTTAGGAAATAATTGCCTCAGAGGACACTTTTCTTTTGATGTTGGCTTGAATACTATTTCCATCATACAAATAAATTTTCCTTTCTATTTATTTCATATCATTGGACTTCGGGAAACAAATTTTCTATGCAAGAGATATATACACAAGGGGCTTTTAATTCTTTGCTATCTTTCTTTCCCAGAGCAAGTCTCAAATACCTACCATTTGGGGGGGGTTTAATACTCTAGCAAAGCTTTATTCCTTTATCAAACAACAGATTTTCTGGTTTGTCAGTTTCAAAAACCTTCCACAAAAGAGGTTTCAAATACATGGCGTGGCAGCGCCATTTTGGTTGAGTGCTGATGCAAAACGTACAATCTATAAGACTATTACACTGCTAAAACCACATAACCTTCTTTTAAAAATTAAATATTTTGTTTCCTAACAGACAAAGCCTGACATAGCATGTGTCATATTCTCATAGTACTATGGTACTATATCTCAGCCATTTTAAAAATAATACGTGTACTGTGCTGTAATTATTTTGGAAGTGTTTAACGAACTTGAAATCATTGTGTGCTATTTAAGGGTATTATTGCCTTTATTCTTCTTAACTAGCTTTTCATAATTTCATTCCAAACTCCTTCTCATTGAGAGAATTAAAGTTTTAATTGTTTTAATGTAACAGCAAGGAGATATGTAACTCTTCCTAGCCATGATATCTAACTTTTGAACTGTACAAATACATGTGAGTAGCACTAGTGATATCAACTGAAACCATGAAATTATGTTAGTACCTCCTAGTGCCTATAATGACACCAAGCCACCATGGCAATTTTCTGTTTGGGGAGTAAATTACTTTGGATAACAGAGCAAAAAGTGAATACTCCTTATCTTCTACACAGCTGTTTAGTCCTAACTTCTCTCTCATTGATATAGCTTTACATAAAGTATTACATACTGTGTGTCTGTTTTTCACACATTTGGTTATAAATATATAAAATTATGGTGGAATGGAAGTCTTATTGTTTGTACTTAAACATTTCTTATGTAAATTCCATGTATTCCTTTTTTTGTTATGCTCCAAGCTGATATGTGGTTCTTGTTATTGTTGCCTTTCTCTGCATATAATTTTATATTTTTATATTCCAGTATCCTCTTTAGCCCATAAGGATGACTCTGACTTGTTTCAGTCTTCAATAACAAAGTATTAATTCTTAACATGGGATGCTCTGGACTTAGGAACTTTTTCCCATTTCTAAAACATGTTTTTCCAGAGAAGAGTCAGTGTATTTTGATCTGATAAATAATACTCATACGTTTTCTTTAAGTCTACAAGTAATGCATATTGTAAGACCACGTAATAATGTCAACATTTAAACAATTCCTTAGTGACCTTTAATGGCTTGATACAGCATCTACTTTATGAGATTGGTCATGGTAAGTTTATCAAATTAAAAATATCTTCACATTGAGAAAGATATGACACATTTGGCACACAGTATGTTCTATGATTTTTTTTTTTTTGTCTTGGATATTTCACTTAGCTAGATCAAAGCATCTTTGTTGTAGAAGAAACTATGAAGGTACTTGATGCTTATATCTCCAGTGATAGAGCAGCAGCTGGCAAAATGTCTGGGCCACAGACAATTTTTTGTGTCTTCTAGGCCATACCAATTTTTTCTTAATTAAACTCTCAGTAGGAGACTTGCAGTTTCTCTGTTTTATGCAAATCCCGAATGAAAAAATTACCTGCCATTTTTAGGTGAAATAGAATTTAGTAGATTTGTGAAGTAGTTATCTTAATTAAAAGTAAAAAATACTACGTGGTAACTCAGTTATTTTCCATGTGAACTGCATACAATTTTGAATTTAAGGGAAGGAAAAGCATAGTTGCCCTTACTTTAGCATGGAGGAAAATAATTAGAGACACTCCAATAAAAGCAGCAAAAGCTGTGAGGGATGGGGAAAAGAAACTGGAAAAGGCAAAATAAGAAAACTAGCTTCAAAATGTCAGGTTGCAGAGAGTCAAGAAAAGCCAAGCAGGCAAACACTTTGTGCAACAAGCCTTGTGTTCAGTGCTAAATGCTTCCTACCTCTTCACTGCCTCCTGGCTTCATTAACAGTACCAGCTGTCAACAGGAGACAGCCCCAGAAAAGGCCTTGCCCTTCTGAATGACTGAGATTTACTCGCTCATATTTTCTCCAGGATGCTCCACAGTCTTTATTATCAAGGTGCCAGAATGTTTCAGAGTCCATGATGTACCCCAAAAATAGAATGTTTTGGGTGAATTGGTGAATGGCATTTGGAATACAGCTGACTTCTAGAATGGTGTTTCCCAGCCATCATCCTGTTCAGTGGAAGACTACCCATGAGCACACCGCCACAGGCTCTTGTTCATGATTTCCTGCTGTAATGCTGAAAGGGAACATCCCCCCAGGCTGTGAGAGCAGGGGAAATCGCCTCACTGGGCTCTCCTTACTCACTGCTTTCAATTGCTTTCCCACAGTCTAAATAATTTGGTTTAGGCTTATGAAGTAGTGTGAATTAATCTCTAGACTGACTTTATTTCACTACTTAGTGCTAAACAGCTGGCAAAAGAATTGTTTGGTTTTTTTTTTACTGAAGCATTCCTCATTTTCTCATTGCTTTCAGTAAAATGAAGGAGCAGAAAGGTGGACATGATTATCAATTATGATTATCACTTATTTACATGTGCTTGAAATTCTAGATGCTTGACAAGTCTACTTGTTTTATTGAATATGAGAAAAAACCTTTTCATTAAAAACCACGAGTCTTGATAATTATTTTGATACATCTTGCTGTATTAATGCAGTCTCTAAGAACATGGTGGTTGTCACGTATTACCTGCTGGAAGGCTGTACTGCTTCCAGCTATAAGTAATATAATATTCTGTAAGTTCAAAGCAGATTAATCTCTAGGTATCGTTTGCATAAAGATTTCAAGTATGGAAAAGCTTATTTAAATGGGTGCAACACTTTCTGCTCATATAGTTACTCCTAGGATGCATCTGGCAGCTATGTGTGCATTCCAGTATTGCATAAACATTTACCTATTTCAGACCATTCAACATGAGCAAGTGTAGCTTCCTTCCATGATTCTGCATTTATTTGCAATTATTTGTATTGTTAGAATAAGTAAAGGCCAAATTGGATGCTGTCTAAGTCATGCAGGTCTATTAGAATCAGTTCTTTTGTTCTCCAAAACAGCTCCAGCTGACATGTATGGGGTATGTCTGCATGTGAGTGAGCAGAACTGCTCTTCCTGGGTCACAGGGAGCAAAATCCAGTCTGTAAGTGGAAGAAACCCAGCATGTGCCTGTGCAGTTAGGTGTTTTTAGTTTAGAAATGTGCAGTAGACATCACCTTCCTCATCATGAAGGAAATTTCAATTGTAATTTACACAAATGCCTGCGGAATAGGTCTCAAGATTCTTTTAGGCAGATAGAATTGCTTGTATTCATGCAGAAAGCCCCTGTTCTCTGTCATGCCCTTGGTTTTAATCTCCATAACATCCTAGCTGGGAGAAATTCTGTCTGTAACTAGCAAAGCATAAAGGCAACTTCATTTACAGTAACTAGGCCCTATCCACCAGTTTTTGAACACACCCAAAAGACAACCCTTTTCCTCTGGAGGCCAAGGGAAGGAGCCAGTGTTCCCTGAGACATGGTGTCGTCAGCTATTTCAAAGTTGTCTCAGGAGGCATGAGTTAGGGAAGACTTTAGCCATTCTTCCTGTAAAGGTAGACAACATGAAAAAGATTCTCATTAGGAGGGTTAAATTCCTTACTCTACTAAGACATCGTGGGAAATTTATTGCCACCTTTCTGTGCCCACTCCCAGCAAATATTTTGAATGTGGGGAGTTTGAGCTCTTATGTGGGTCAACACAATGTGACTTTTCACTTTTCGGTTTATAGAGATAACGCAGTCTCCTAAATATAAGTTCTTAGACCAAACATTCACTCGGTAGTTTCCACTAATGTTTTCTACCCAGTGTATCAGCTTGGTTTACTGATAGCTTTTATATCACATGAGGGCAGCTATTCAAAAAGCTTCGAAACAGATTTTGAATTTAACACTTGTGGGCAAGGTGTAAAAGCTGACAGACAGCTCAGCATGGGCCAAGACACAAGCAGAAATTCTTGCACAATGTGTTGCCATGAAAAGAAAGGAGACAATAAATTTGCATCACAGCATGGGGAGAGGCAATGACCAAAATCTCTTGGCATCTCTGAAGAGGGAGAAGAAAATATTGTGGTGGAGCCCTCTTTTCACAGAAAAATACTAATCCACTTGGTCAAAGTTACTTGTGGTTTACTGGGCACGTAAAGGTGGGGTGAAGGGTATTGTAGGTAGTTATGTGTACTGTCCCACTTAAAGAGTCAAAGAGGTGCTGCTTGGGAAGGATGCTGCCCTGCCCATGGTGGAGGCATGCCTCTCCTGCTCCAGTGCAGCTCAGCCCTGCTGCTCCCTGATGGTCGCTGGAGCCAACTCCTGGTGCTCAAAGCAGAGCTGGAATTCTGCCCCTTCACCTGTGGGCAGGGGGGTGTGCCCTTGGTGGACAGTGAAGGTCTGGCACTGCAGCCTGCACAGGGAATGGTGGGTCTGGCTTCCAGGCTGAATTGAAATAGTTAGGTGTTTTTGTGGCACTGGGTTTTTTAGGGTGCTAATAACCTCCTGCCATATTTTTAAGTGAAAAGAGGCAATTAGAAGGCAAGCTGGATTTAAAAAAATATACTACTGCGGCTTATGCTTACTGCACTCTAACTAACTAGCAACACAGTCTCCAACAGTGTGTGCAGAAAGGGCAGTAGGTGTTATTTCTTCACAAAATATTGTTTCATTTGTTTGAGGACACAGGCGGAGATAACATGCCAACAGAGGGAAGGAATAGTGTGCTTGAGTGTTGCTGGGATTTTTTTGTTTTTCCTTAAGGGAACTGGATTTACTGTAAGGAGAGCAAAGTGGCAGGAAAGAATAAGGGAGTGATTGAGAAGAAGAAAAATACAGAGCTGCAGAGTGAAGACAAAGTGTGAAAAGGATGTTATTTAAATGTTGCATTGTTAAGGTTTTAGAGTGAATGCCTTATTGATGGAGAATGTTAGCAAAAGTTTAAGTAACTTAATTGGTCTGTTAATCATTGTCCAAGTTGCTTTCTCTTGGGTGTATATAACATTGTTTCTTGGGTTTTGCCACAAATATTCAACAGGTAGAATGTGAGGCCTTTAGTATTTGCTATGGTAAGATGCGACTATACTTCGTAACTTTCCGTTCTACAAAATCATTATATCTGTAATATAACTTACAGAACAGATGCATTGTGTGCTTTTAGGATGGAAAAACCCAAACACCAAAACCACAGCAAACCAAAACTACACCTCTATCCTTATCTGATTAAAAACCTAAACTGAAACTCCAGTAGCCAAGCAGTCATGATTGTCCAAAAGAATTCCCTGAAACAGATTTAATTTTTACTTGATGTGACTGCTGTAGCAGGGGAAGGTTAGTATGGCTGTCACCTTGAAAGGAATGGTGGTTGCAGTCATTAACAGATGCCTCCTCTCTCTTTCCTCGTAGTAGATGCCTCTCTCTCTTTCCTCAGTGTCTCATACACCTTTCTGAACATCAGATTCATCCCTGGCTTTTTATCTGTTCTCTTTTTATCCCTCAGCCTCCACAGCTCCCTTCTGATCACATTAACTTGTTTTCATTTGTGGCAATCATTCATCAGTTTATTCTGAGTACTTCTACAGCCAAAACAGAAATCCATTAAATCTATATAGCAGTTTAATCTCAACCAATAATTGCTCATTAATCTTGCTGGAAATACACATTTTCTTCAGCCCATTGCCAAGGCACAAGCTTGAGGAAAAAAAGTGAAGTATTTAATCAGTTTTTTAAAGTTTTTTAATGACAAATTCTGGCTGACAGATTAAAAAATTAGGTCCACTGCACTGGGGTGCATTCAGTTTTTAAAAAGTGATTAACTATATGCCAAGCTGTCAAAGAAATTTTGCATGAAAAAAGATGAGTTGTTAACATTATTATTTCTATGCCAAATGATTTTACAATGTCCATTTTAAATATAAATGGAAAAAAAATAAGTCAGCACCATGCAGTAATTTTCAAAAAATGGAGTTTTACAACTATGAAAAGAGAAGCCCGAAACACCTTTTATGCTCATTCATACTCCCCCCCATTTTTTTTCTCCCATAGGTTTGACTTTAAAAACATTTCTGTCTTTCCTTCTAAAATTTTAGTTACATCTGCTAGCTAATTGAATTGAACACAGATTTTGGCTTTTCTGTCCTGAAGAACTTCTCCTTATTTTCGCTCTCCCATCAAACCATGGCTGCATCCTGGGAGATTCAGTTTTCCAGTGCAGTTGGATTTGCTGACACAGGCAGGTCATGGCCTAGGTTGATTTAGAAGTCCCACACTTGCTAAATAATTCAACCTATTTTATGGCTACTTGCTTAATACCCAGTTTCTGTGGAGTTGGTAAAGTGTCTGACAAAAGGTCAAATTGATTGCACTACTTCTCTCTGTTGAACTTCTGCTGCTTCCTCATGCTGCTGTCGGTATATCTTCACTTCTGATTGATTTTCTTAATTCAAAAATTGATGCAAAAAAGTCTTTTCTAATGAAAAGCGTGTTTGTCAATATTCTCCACTCCCTTTATGGATTTCTGTTGCGTTGTTACTTTGATTACCAGCTCCTGACCTGTTTATATTCTGGTTTGCTGGATAACCCAAATCTTCGTTCTCCAAATGTGTAGTTTCATTATAAAGATCTTTTTTGAGAGCAGAAAGCAGCCTCATGCTACCTGACCCATACTGTATTTTTATATTCAGAAAGAGAAGAAAAACAACCTGTTTTGAGCAGCAAGTCTTTATTTTTGGTCAGAGATGAATTCCCAGATAAAAGGATATATTTCTTCTTTGCCTTGTGACACAAAGTCAGACTTCAAAAGCCTTCTACTTGTTCAAAGTGTCTTGGAGGCTGAAGAAGTGACACTGTGTAAGACTGTATGTGACACACACCGCTGCTGTGCACTTGTTCTGTGCAAAGTATTGAGTCTTGAACTCTTTTTAGTTTGATAGAAAACCCATCATAATGTTTGACTGTTACAAAGCTTCAGCATCGCAGATGTTGAACTTTTCTTGACACTTGTATACATCATACAAGACGAAGCAAGTGAAGCTGTGTTACAGACACAGCTGTTTTGTGTTGTGATGATGAATTGTTTCTGCCACTGATCACTATGCCAGCAATGGAGTACACGGCTGTAATAACACATTTTCACATTCCATTTGTTAGTTCCAATATTGATTAATCTTTTTCCAGTGCACCCTTAGACTTTCTTTGTGGTTAAATGCAGCAACTTTTGAGGATTTCTCTCTTCAAACAATAAATACTAACTAAAAGATCCTATCATTCAAGGGAAAATAGCCCACATTACCCAGTCCTCCAAGATTTTATACAGTTGAGCACATCCTCTCATTAATTTGGGTTTCCAGGATTCTGTATTGTTGAAGTTTAATAAGAATACACACATAACAGAAGCACCTTCCCTCCCTACATTTGTTAAAGCTGTCCTAGAAGGATGCAAACACAAACTCTGAACTGGCATCAAATTTGAAAGATCATGAAATCTTTACTAACAGAGTAGTAAAGACTGAGGGAATGTGAGGGAAGTGAATTGGTAGTCCAAGTGGAGACCGGTGACAAGGGGTGTTCCTCGGTGATTGGTATCGGGACTGGTGATGTTCAGCATCTTTGTTGGCAACATGGACACTGGGACAGAGTTCACTCTTGGCAGGTTTGCTGATGACACCGAGCTGACTGATGTGATCAATACAACAGAAAGAAGGGATGCCATCCAGCAGGACTTGAGAGGTGGACCTTTGCAAACCTCATGAAGTTCAGCAAGGCCAGGTGCAAGGTGCTGCATCTGGGTCAAGGCAATCCCAAGCACAAATATAGGCTGTGTGGAGAATGGGTTGAGAGTAGCCCTGTGAAGAAAAACTTGGGGGTATTGCTGGATAAGAAGCTTGATGTTGAGTTGACAATATGCACTTGTAGCCCAGAAGCCCAACTGTATCCTGAGATGCATCAAAGGAAGCAGGACCAGCAGATCAGTGGAGGTGATTCTGCCTGTCTGGTCTGCTCTTGTGAGACCTGACCTGGAGTGCCGCATCCAGCTGTGGAGTCCCAAACAAAAGAAAGGCACGGACCTGTTGGATAGAGTCAAGAGGAAGGCCTTGAAAATGCTCAGAGGGCTGGAACACCTCTCTTATGAAGACAGGCTGAGAGACTGGGGCTGTTCAGCCTGTAGAAGAGAAGGCTCCAGGGAGACCTTACGGCACCTTCCAGTGCCTAAAGGGGGCCTACAGGAAAGCAAGAGAGGGATTTGTNTTGTGAGACCTGACCTGGAGTGCCGCATCCAGCTGTGGAGTCCCAAACAAAAGAAAGGCACGGACCTGTTGGATAGAGTCAAGAGGAAGGCCTTGAAAATGCTCAGAGGGCTGGAACACCTCTCTTATGAAGACAGGCTGAGAGACTGGGGCTGTTCAGCCTGTAGAAGAGAAGGCTCCAGGGAGACCTTACGGCACCTTCCAGTGCCTAAAGGGGGCTTACAGGAAAGCAAGAGAGGGATTTGTTACAAGGGCATGTAGTGCTAGGACAAGGGGGAATGGCCCTAAGCTGAAGGATGGCAGGTTTAGATTAGATATTAGGAAGAAATATTTTACAGTGTGGGTGGGAAGGCATTGGAACAGGTTGCCCAGAGAGATTGTGGATGCCCCATCTCCGGAAGTGTTCAAAGTCCAGCATGGATGGGGCACTGAGCAACCTGGTCTAGCGGAAGGTGTCTCTGCTCATGGAGGGGAGGGTAGAAACTACATGATCTTTAAGGTCCCTTCCAACCAAAACTATTCTACAAATCTATGATTCTTTCTTATTATCCTAATGCATTGTATTCTGCCTTGCTAAGCATCTAGTAGATTTTTCTCATGTTGTGAACAGACAATGAAGCTCTTCTGGATGACCTACCTACCAGTAATGCCCACCAGAGCACCAANGAGCAACCTGGTCTAGCGGAAGGTGTCTCTGCTCATGGAGGGGAGGGTAGAAACTACATGATCTTTAAGGTCCCTTCCAACCAAAACTATTCTACAAATCTATGATTCTTTCTTATTATCCTAATGCATTGTATTCTGCCTTGCTAAGCATCTAGTAGATTTTTCTCATGTTGTGAACAGACAATGAAGCTCTTCTGGATGACCTACCTACCAGTAATGCCCACCAGAGCACCAATTTTCTTCCGTTTTAACTACAGATGTTCAAGGTGAAATATTATAAACAAATTGCAGGCTACAAACTATCCTCATTTGTGCTCATTGCAATGTAGCCATAAATGCACGTAGATGGTAGAAACAGAATATTCTTTTGAGGGAGAATTTCTTCAGTTTCTCCTATATTCTCTGCATAAGTCAACAACCAAGAATTGAAAACAAGGGGAAAGAATCCCCAGTGTCATGGCTTCTGTGTTCTGTTTTTATGCTGGCATTAAATCTTTATGATAGTAAGGAGTACAAAGTAGCACAGAATAGCACTGACCATTGAGCACTGCCTATGATGGGTGGGTGGGGTGAGTTTCTTGAGAATAAGGTTATCTATCAGATCCCATGGTTCTGATGGTGATTAAATCATCAACAGAAAAAAAACATGCAGATTACACTGTGGAATAACCTACTTCTTTTTTTCCCTTTTTTTCCACTTCTCTAATACAGTGCTCAGAGCTGCTTCCTATAACAAGGCTCTGCATAGCCCAGGTGATCTTGCAGACACACATGTTCTCTCCAAGAAACTGGGATTATCTTCAGCATGCCTTCCGAAATTGTTTTGCTTTCTACTCTGTGGCTTAAAAGTGGCTCACATTCTGCGAAGTTCTTGCTGAGTGTTAAAAACACTTAACAATAATGTTTTTCTCAAAGCTGCTACACAGCAGTAGGAAATGTCTTAGTAATTCTTTTAACAAAGCTGGTTAGCAAATAGGCATGTGCTCTTCTTGCTTTCTGTTACTGAATTGGTTATTCTCTCAAACAGGAAAACAGATTAATTCTTAAAGACTCTGTGGCCTGTAATATTATTGAAAAATAATTTTGCTATTCATTGGTGTTACAGAACATAAAGAGCAAAAGTTGGTGGAAATAGGTGTTATCTACTACTGTCTATTCAGACCCTGAAAAAGGCTTTCTTCACTTATTATGCAAGAACAAAATTCCCTGTTTATTCAGTTTGCCTGAGCTTAGTATGTCATGGAAGAAAAATTGTAGGGATCTGCAGGGCCACCATGCCCAGTATCACACAGACGCCTTGCTTATTCTTAGAGTGGTCGTCCCTACAGGGTTATCAAATCAAGGGAGAAACATGAGTAAAATATAGTAAGATATTCTGACAGGGCCCTGAGCTCCTGAAAAACATCTGAAGTTCTGCAGTATTTCCATGGCTATTTCACCGTAACTTAGTGTCCCAGACCAGAAAATGTTAGTAGAGAAAAAGGAGATATTCTGGAGTAATCTCTGTCTGCATTTGCATAGATTGTCAAGCAGAACAGCAAAGAGTCCCCTAGAAAGGGTTTAGGAGGAAAAAAAACCCTACCACAACTCAGTACAGAAACTACCTCAGTAAATATCTTTATTTATTTTATTTCATTTAAATGAAATGGTCTTATATCTAGCAGGTATAGCAGTTTATCCTGTGCATGAGTGTTGGCTCACTACACACATGAAGGATAGCACAAGCTAACCCTTAACTCTGGCCTTGGTACAACTGCATTGAAGTGTTTACAGATGTATCTTTTCTGAAAACATAGATTTCAGTATTGATGTTTTTCATTCAAATTACAATGAATCCACCTAGGCACTACACTCTTGATGTTTGGAGGTGTTTTAAATGATTCTTGATGAGCCAACATGAAAAGAAGGGGAATGGGCATTTGTGTAGATTAAAGTGAGGTGTGGATTTTAGCATAAAAACACTGAATTGTGGTTCATAGATAACTGTTCACGTGTTGCATGAATGAAAGAAAAATCAGACACCTGATCTCCTTTCTCAGCATTCCAACTAAAATGCAGTTTTCCTTTTATTCCAGTGGTTCAGGTATAAATTATAGGGTTTCTTTCTGTTTCTCTCTGTTCAAACTCTCAAAGTTTGCTCAGCCTCAGCATACAATGAGTCAAATATCAACAGAGCACTTAAGGAGCTGATCAGTTTAAAGTGTGTAGGAATTCCTGTGATTCAGAAAAAGTAGGTATTCTACCCATATACAGGAACACTAATGTGGGTTTGAAATGGGAACAGTTTGCCTCCACTTTCATCAATCAGATTTATGAGATAGAATCCCTTTAAATAAAGATAGCAATCTGCACAAATGTCAAATGATTGAACAACTCTTTCATGAATATGTGGCAATCCATTTTAATACCAGTCATTGATTTTGGCAATGAGACTGAAGTCCCTTTGAATTGTATTGATAGGTTAAATTTCTCTATTAAATACACTGCAAAATGGCCTGGGTGTTGTGCACTGCTGCAACAGATGCAATAACTTTGTAGTACCTGTTTTCTTATTTTTTTAACAAAGCTTTCCTGAGGTGGTGATGCGTATTAGCTCATTGAAATGAAACAGGATGGCCGTTCACAATATTTTAATAAAAGAAAACATGCTCAGGCTGCTATGTGATTAACTATGCCTTTGAGATATTCTTGCATGTAGAGTAGATTTTTTCCTATTAAATTGCCATTTATTTGTGACCTTTAATGTATCACAAACAGTCTTCTTTCCACATCCTAAGCAGTGCTGGAGAACAACAATAAACCGTTGTATTGCTCTCCTTAAATGACACTTACAGCTTGGCAGAGGTACAAGGAAGCTGGTAGGTTTGCCATTCAGCAGCTAAAATAAAGGACTTATCCGTTGCTCCCAGCAACATTTTACTTCCTTGAAATTTTAGAAATGCAGTTAACAGTTGGATTTTCCCCTTCCAAAAGTTTCTGGGATAAGTAGCTGATTGTGTCCTTTAATATTATTATTATTACTATTATTGATTAATATTGTAGTTGTTACTCCTATTAATATTTCTTTGGCCTCAGCAGGTGTTTAAAGGAAGTTTCTAATGCTAAACCTCTGAATCTGCTTTGGTGCTATCTGCCTCTTCCCTCCCTTCTGGGAGGAAGCTGAGGGCAACCCCTGCACCTGTGTCTGCCCCAGGCAGCACACACAAACCCATGCAAGACTGGTAGAAGCCAAGTCAGCTACTTTTCTGTCCCTTCAGACCCTGAAATGCTGCTTTTCCTTCCTCAACGTGTATGCTGTGTCCTGTCAAATCAAGCAAAAGTGACCTCAGCTTCATTGTGACATTTTGAGAGAAGGCTACTGAAGTGTGCAGTGAAATTTTATGATTCCCAATCAAAAGTGGTAAATATTAATGATAGGGGATGTTAAGTACATGGTCATTGGGGTTCAGAGAAAGGGATGGCTCTCTGGAGGTAGAAAGGAGTTGGTTTTTTAAGATCTGTATCGAATATGGAATTTTAAGAAAAGGCTAAAATGCAAACCTCTAGTCCAGTCCTGCAGCCTTTTACCTAATCATTGGCAGCAAATAACAAAGGTTCTGTGCAAGGAATTCTTCTAAAATTAAAATGAGTATAAAAATTACATTAAAAACCTTGGGAAGGGCTCATTTTGTCTAAGCTGACAGTTTATTCACACAAAGTATTTGAGTATGAAACTTAATATTTATGTGAAAGGAAAGGCTATTTCGCCTGACAGGATCTTTATATACAAAATAATAGAACAGTTGTTTTCCACCAGCATTCAGATCACTGAGGTGTTGATCAATGGAAATGTGTGTACTGAATAAGGCAGTTTAGCAAGAAATTTTTAGGAGCAAGTTAAATCTTTTTGATTTCAGCAGAATAATTGAACCACTTTAACATTTGCACCGTGGTGAAAAGCACCACCAATTTTTTTATGGGCATAATTACACCTATGGGGGTCTTAGCTGGGGTTGTAGAAATTTATCATGAATATTGATTGAGTTTCATTTCTACCTTTGGCTTCTTGATCCTTGACCCAAGAGCTCTCAGACTTCAGGGTGCACACAAGTCTTGTTGCATTCAGTGGCAAGTAATGCTGTACATGGGTTTGTTCCTAGCAATGTGCTTTGGAGCCTCAGAGCTGTTCCCATTGGAGGCTGGGCCAGGCACTTATCCCTCAGCTTAGGACCTTGTCACCTATTGCTGTGCACACGTCTAAAAATTCGAGTGTAAGTAAGTTTTATTTTCTAGATGACTGTGTATTTTGAAGTTTGATAGCTTCAGGTCTACAGTCAACAAAGCAGAAGTTTCAAAGAAAACTTAAAAAAAGAATATATGCCCCAAAATGTAACATTTTGTATTGTAAGAGACTGATAAGACCTGTAAGACTCTGATGTGGAGTTAAATGCATTCAGTGTGGAGTTATGCTATGCACAGAATCATAGAATATCTCAGCTAGATAGGACCTTCAAGGAACATCAACCCCTGGCCCTGCACAGGACAGCCCCAAGACATCACACCATGTGCCTGAGAGCATTGTCTAAACACCCCTTGAACTCTGCCAAGCTTGGTGCTGTGAACACTTCCCTGAGGAGCCTGTGCCAGTGCCTAAAAATCCTCTGGGTGAAAAACCTTATTCTAATATCCAACATAAACCTCTAGGTCGTTCCTTTGGGTCCTGTCACTGGTCACCACAGAAGGTATCAGTGTCTGACTCTCTGCTTTCCCTCACAGGGAAATTGTGACTGCAGTGAGGTCTCCCCTGTCTCCTCCAGGCTGAACAGAACAAGTGAACCTCATACGCTCCTCATGCAGCTTCTCCTCAAGGCCTTTCACCATCCCCGTGTCGCTCCCTTGGGTGCTCCCTAAAACCTTAAAGCCTTTTTTATATTGTAGCACCCAAACCTGCCCCCAGCACTTGCGGTGAGGCTGCCCCAGCTCAGAGCAGAGCGGGACAATCCCCTCCCTTGCCCGGCTGGCCATGCTGTGCCTGATGCACCCCAGGGCAGGGTTGGCTCTCCTGGCTGCCAGGGCACTGCTGGCTCATGTTCAACTTGCCATCGAGCAGGATCCGCAGGTCCCTTTCCCTGGCTCTGATTTCCAGCCTCTGGTTCTGGTTCCCCAGTCTGTCCGTACACCCAGGATTGCCCCGTCCCAGCTGCAGAATCCGGCACTTTCCCTTGTTCAACTTCGCAGGGCTGGTGATTGCCCAGCCCTCCAGTTTGTTCACCAGTAGCTTATCGCCCTCTCTCAATTAGAAAACCTGAATGACTGTACCTCTACGTGAAGATTGATCTGTACTTGGTGGGGGAAAAAAAAATTGCTGAGGACGTGTGTCTGGGCCAGTGCAGGGCCAGGGGCTGCCGCCTCCGCCCGGCTCCCGGCCCCGTGTCGCCGAGGGCNCCGCCCGCCCTCCTTAGCGCACGGCGGCGCGGGCTGCCTGTTGTTGTCGGCCCCGCGCTCTGCCCGCCGCTGGGAACGGCCGGCGCGGCCGCCGCTGTCCCCAGGTTTCTTTCTGTAAGAGTTAAAAGGAGAGTGTTAAGAGATTAAAAAAGAAGCGTAGGGCTGCTTGAGCCGCCGCTCCGGAGAGGAGGGAAAGTCGGCTCGGCGGTGAGGAGGCTTCCCAGCGCACAGCGAACTGATTCAGGAGGTTAATTTACAAGCGGGCGACAAAAGGTAAAGCCTTAAAGATGGATCGCTTGTGTGAGATGGAATGGGAGCTTTCGTGGAAAGGTTTATGACTTGTCTTAAAGCGTCACTTTTGAATGTCTTTCGGATGTTTTTCGACCTCAAAATGCTGTAAGTCTCTTACCCAAGAGCATATAGGTAGCATAATCTGCCACATTTTAGAGTTCACAGGAAAGGCAAGAAAGTAAATGTTACTCTTCAGTATCTTATTTCCCCCAATTGCCTCGTGTTCTTATTCAGCAACACTTGGTTTGACCGCGGTTATTTGTTGCTGCGACCCGTCTAAAGAAAAGCTTTAAGCAATTCCACTGAGTTAAAATAATTCAACCAGCCGATTTTCTTGTGCAGAAATGTATTTCTTTAGATGCACGCTTTTTGAGTTTGCAGACCTGTTGCTTTGTACTTTCACACTAGAAAATGTTCTCAGTAAAATACCATATACTCAACTGTACTGACATCTCTCTTTTCAAATTATGGTCTTATGTAGGTGAGAATGGGATTTGCACTTTTTATAATTATATTTAGCCTTTCAGACTTTGCTGGGCTTTTCAGGTAGATTTTTTTGATTTTTTTTTTTTTTTTTTTTTTTTTTTTTGATGCATCGGCTAATTTGGAATTCTTTACAGGTAGCAAAAATAATGTATGGTTATGACTTGCTAGTTTCATCTGGTGCTGCCCAAGTCCTAAGGAAATGTGTCTGACTGTTCAAGGGATTAAATAAATGAATTTCATGTGGAAGTCAGTTGTATGGAAAAAGTCCTGACAGCCTTCTTTGACACAGATCTGTATCCTTGTTAAGGTAACAGTTCAATAGTTTGATCTTTTGGCTGGATGAGTGAAATTCATCAAATATGAGAACAAACCACCCTTCCTTATGCCTAGTACTTTCTACCAACTATAAAAAAAGAGAGAGTTTTTAGAGCGTATTATTTTTATGTATTTTTCCTGAATCAAAACACTGTAGGAAATGTTTTAATGTGGAGTAAGCACTGTTTACTAGGTGACTGCATTTGTGCAATTAAAGGAGTAAACATATATCCTCCCAAAGTCAATAAAGACTGAAATACATAACTTTGGGGGATTTTTTTTCTGATATGGTTAGTTTTTATCAGTTAAAGTAGGAAACAAAAGGTTTTCTAGATCAAAATGGTATTAACTACCAGTAATGGTATTAATTACCAATAATGGTATTAAGTGGTATAAAACTACTCAATGTTAAGCTAAGTGCTGCGGTGATGTGGGTTTGGTTTGGTTTTTTTTTTTCCTTTTTATTTTTCTCTGGTAATCTAGATTATTCATCTTTTAAAAAGATCTCTCTTCAGATGTTCCTATCTTTATTAGACCAATAGAACTACTGTAATTACTTCAAGACCAAATTTTGTTTCAAAAAAAGTTCAGTAAAACAAATGTAACATTTGAACTGGACTAGTGTTCAGTAGTTCAAGTGCTGTGTGCAATTGATCCAAGCTGTTTCCCACTTGATCCAACTAGTCATTTGAACTAGTTTGTACCACTAGAATGATTTTAGTAAGACTGCTTAACTTGTTCTGTGGCATTTTTCAGTTGATTGTGATGTCTTAAAGAGTGCTCATTTTCTGTGAATTCTTTCAGTAGCTTTCTAATTGCAGACAGTTTAATTTTAGTGGCTTCTGAAGTCGTGTGCAGTAGCTGGGTACCTTCTTCCTCTCGCTCTTAAGATGTGCTGCATAAAGGCCCCAGTTGGTCTCAGTGGTGGGAAGAACATTAAAGTGACTTAGAAACACTCATGAAGTGCTCCTGAAGCCTGTGGTGTCAAAGCAGTACCTGAAGTTGTTACAGCAGTTAATTCCACTCTCCTTTTCTAAAGTCCTCTGAGTCAGGTGTAGAAATAAAAATTCAGTGAAGTTCCTAATAGAGTGTGCTCTCAGTGGAACCTCCTGCAGTTGATAAATATTTCAAGAAGCTGAAAGTTAGTGATACATTTTAAATGCACTGCTAAGCTGAGATACTTCATGGTCCTTTGCATACACATTTGCATTATTCATTTGTGCTGTGCATGTAGATAATGGGCCAAATCTATCTTTGGTATTACTCCACTGATTTCTGAGTAACTGAGCTAATTCAACCATATGTCTACATCTTGCTTTTTGGAAGTCCAGGGCAAAGTCGGAATTACTTTGGTGATTTTATTGTACAGGTAAGAGTTGTTTGTACACTGTTACTGTTCAGTAGCTTAAGCATTTCTTCATTAAGATAATTGTAAGCAGAAGGTATAATTTAATTTTTTTTCTTTTTCTGAAGAAAATCCCACAGTTAGTGTTTTAGTTGCTGAGGTGACTGAGAGATGTGGTAAACCAGCCTCTGTTATTGGTAAAAGGTCTTCCTAATAACCTACTAACTTAGGTCTTGACACACTTCTTTGTACCACGATAAACTCTCTGCATGTTTTAAGCAGCTTTCCATGCCTGGGTCCCTGATCCTGATGTACTGCATTTGTGTGTACACATGTATACAAACTGTACACATATCTCTATTTTAAATAACTAGGTACTTGCTTTAACTTACAATGAGAGGCAGAGATAGCAGAAAATGGAAAGCCTTGATCTATCTGCATGGACTAGATTTAAAATGCTGACTCTGAGCAGGTCATTCAGATGTCAGAGTATGTAATGCATTTGATGGAAGCTACTATTCCTACATTTAAATCTGTGTATGAAAGAGGTTATTGTTCATGGGGGAGCTTTCTTTCTTTATTTCTTTCTTTTAGTAGATAATGATGTTGTAGAAATTTTGATGTCAAATTTAACTATTTAATTTTAAGATCCAGAGAGATCCTATCAGAAAACCTTGCTGTCAGAATAGCATGGGGTTCATGCTATTATGAATAATTTCTGCCAGAGATCAAGGCCTTTGTATGGCATTCTCAGAATGCTCATTCCAGTAATTGGCTTTTGAAAAAGCTAACCTGAAAATTAAAGCAGAAACTTCGTCCTCCCAGCTGTGAGTACATGAAAAACGTCACTGTCAGTGTTGAGTGCTATGAAAATGTGCAGTTTTAGGTGTCTGGAAGAAAAAGTAGGTGGAAACACAACTCTCATTTTAGTCAGTTGAAGGCTTTACTTAATACACCCTGTGTCTAACATTTTCAAATGACAGTGTGCACAGCCAAGTTATTCAGCAAAAGTCCCTTCTTTTATCACAGCACAGTGGAGCAAATCAGAACTTGGGAGTCAATAAGAAAAACACTCATTTAGTACATTGGCAAGGAATTATCACCATTGTATGTTGTTCCTGTTAAGACCAGTTCTAAAAGTTTTACTCTTAGTGGAATTAAACATGTTGAAGCTAAATAACTTTTGCAGCTTTAGCAGTTGTCAGAGAAGCTAAGACTTGGGACACCTCTCTCTTCTGTGCCAAGGAATTCTGTAAAAGTCTATTGAGGCTGCAATAAGTATTTATTGACAATTTCTTCTAAACCTATAGGCAGAGAAATATTATATTTTTTG
>WEZZ01024222.1:0-12217 GCA_013400585.1 Chloropsis cyanopogon | reverse complement strand
CTGGACACTTGTTTCTGGAAATAACTGCCTTGGATTAGGAAGTCATACAATAAGGGTGGCTGTGGCATAGCTACAGGATGGAGCAGATAAAGAAATTGCCTGGTTGGCTGTGACCTCCAGATAGACTCTAGATATCTGTTTAGACAAACTCCAGAATGCCTTATGATTAGGCTTTTATTGCACATGGGCCTCCTAATGTAATCTTTCAACATTTTTAAGACAGGAAAGAGAACCTAAATTTTAATTAGTACTGGCTCTTGTAAAACAGCTGTCCATAAAATCAGTGAAATTCCTGTTTGGACATAGGTGCATTTTCCAAGCTCTTACACAACCTCCTTGTGTGGGTTGCTGTCTGTCCTTCCTTTAAACTTTTATTTTTAATATTCATGGAATGCTTTAAAAGAATAATTAGCCATTTTGCTATTTGGAGAAAGAAGTCAGATGCAGATTTGAGACAGCATTGGGACTTGGCATTTTATGATTGATTTTTCTGAATGGCAGAGTAGGTTTATTAAAAAACCCAAACACACTCTTCCATCTAAAAATCGGTATATTTGAAAGAGAATTTGGAAAAAAAAAAAATTAAATACAAGCATTGTAAAGGTATTGAAAGTTTTTCTGGGAATGGGAGGCCCAGTCATTACTGTTTGGCAGCACTGTCCTTACTGTTTCAGAATATCTTTGTGCATGACATAATTTTTTTTAAATATAAAGGAATTAATTTTCATTATGATTTTTGTAATTCACCTCATACTGATTTTAGTCGAAGTTTTGAAGCATGCACCAGTAAGGCATGATATAACTTTGAAAAACAGTATTTAAAAAAAAAAAAAAGTTTAAAAACTAATTTAAAAAATCAGTTTACAAACAAAATCAATTTGGCTCGGTTTACCAAAACATGAGCAGTATTCAGAAACAGCTTGTTGGCTGAGCTCAACAGCAGGAGAAGCTGTAGTCGATCAGTTCTGCCCTCTTCAGCAGGTGTAATACCATTTGATGGAAATTGCAATACATGCTTTCAGGGGACATGTGGATAATGTGTCCAGATGATAGCAACAGCAACAAAGTATAGAAAAAAACATGGGCAGATGTTTGGCTTATTCTGTCTACGTGGTTACACGTACTTAAATTCACTGTCATGGAGTTTATCTACTGTGGTGTTGTGGTTTGCTCTCTTACAAAGAAGGATTTTATGGCAGGCTGCTAATCTTGCAAAACAGTTCACCTGTTGAAGCAGCCATATTTTGCAGCCTTAGCTGCAGGATTTTTTACCTTTTTTTTAACCTTTTTTTTTCCCCCTACTCTTTCTTTCCAAACATATTGAAGTGCTAGGTTTGACTACAGTGGGATGAATTGCTTTATGGTTTTGGCATACAACAAGGTATTCTTGCAGTGCAACTGGTTACTTCAGACCTTCACAGACAGAAGAAGATAAACTGCACACTTTTCAAATGTCAACCTTAGGAAAAAAAATAAAAAAGCCTCTAGGTTTATCTAACTGAATTACTTTTACTTGTGATTTTTATATTCTGCTCTGTGTGTGCCAGAAGTATGGCTACTCCTGAAATTACTGAAATAGAATGTTGAGTAAACTTGGTCTGTGGAATACAAAATCTATCAATAATTACTGAAAATATTTAGACAGATGTTTAACTTCTGAGTCATTGTTTTTCAGTACCATTTATGTATAATTAAAAGTGGTGGTGTATCCAGCTGTTCATGGATACATCATCATCCTATGACCAGGAGGTCCTGTTGGCATGGGTAGGGCATCCTATCTCTATTATCTGCTCCTGTCTCTTCATTCCCACTACTAGAACTCCTTAAAATTCTAGATAACACAGTTTGCAAATTTAAATTCAGTGCTTTGTAAGATTAATTCAAAAAATGTATTAAACTATAATTTTGAAGCCGATGTGAACATTTAAAGGAAAGAGGGTTTATCTGCTATTCATTTAATGCAGCACAAAATTAACATCTGAATCAAACAGCAAAATTCTAGTAAATAAGATGCAGGATTTGTTATGAGGCCTCATTATTCCATATGCATAGTAATATTTTCAAAGTGTAATTTTTTCTTCTTCTTAAGCTGCTAAAAATGTTTCTCCCTGTTTTTCAACAAGGCATTGTGTGTTGATGTTTGTAATTAGATAATTTGCATACAGTCATTGTCATTAGAAACTTAGCGTTTTCAGTGGTTACAGTTGTCTGAGTTATCCAAAGCTTTCTCATTTAGAAATATTTGAAATTATAATTTAGGTCACATAGTTTTTATGCTAACCATTATTTTGAGTGTTATTTCTCACATGAATGCTTCTCAAGCTTAAGCTTGTTTCACTGTAAATAATTTTGTAGTTTCCATTTTACTGGAATTCTAGCTGTAGAGTATTTTCTTTTAGGGAACACATAGTTGCAAGTTATTTATATGAGGTACTGTGTCCAGAGCTAAGTGTACTCAGTTGCTATGGGGATACCTGTCATCCTGTCTTCCTAGGAAAGTGATAGTCCAGCATGGCACCAGGCATGCCCAAAGCAGCGGTGTGCAGAAAATTCCCTAGCAGGTAAAAAACCTGTGTCACCGGCTTGAGAGATGCTTTCTGTAAATTCAGAAAAGTAAAATCCTAAAAAAACCAGAACCTGTGCACTTTAGCTTACCGCCAGGAGGTTATGTTCTCCTCTGTCCAGTCCTGACAATAATCCAGTTGCTAAACTTCAATTAGGATTGTCTGTAGAGACTGTACCCTATGCAGATACTGGGTCTGATGTGGCTCCTTGCACCTCTCCTGTATCAAACATGAGCTGGAAGAACAAAAGGTAGAAGCTGTTTGCAGTGTTTGTGAAGCTGCTTAAGGGGAAGGAAACTGATTTATAAGGCTTTAATTTACAAATTCCTCCTCTTTAAGTGGTATTACACTGTTATTTGCTCTTCCAGAAAAGACATGGAAAGTGGTTAGAGACACTTTATATTCCAATGATGCTGTCAAAGACATCGCAAACATTGTTGCAAGGTCTCTGCCCACTTTTCATTAATGTATTCAAGGGAGGGTATGCTGTATTTCTCTCTCTCTGTCTCTCTCTTTCTGGCTTTTCTCTGCAATGGACATGAGCCAGAGAAATGTCTTTCCTGGTCAATGCAGTCTCTTGTTTGAGGAAATGAAGTAGAGTGCATCCCATTAAATTATTTCTTTCATTCTAATTTCAGTGACTTTGCTTTTGGAAAGGATACACACTTTGCCAGCCATGTAATAAGAAAAACCAGTCTGTACTAAATAGAAATCAAGCTTTAGGGATGGGAAAATAACACAATAATAAGAAAGCTTCAGTAGAGGTGAAATTTGGCTGAAAATCCTGATTTTAGTACACTAAATATATACTCTTCCTTTTTCAGCCAGAGAGGAACTCGGTCTATAAATTTTCAGCACCTGCTAAATCAGTTTGATGTCACATTTTGCTTGTCACATGCTTGGATAATGAAAAATACACAAGGAATAGACAACAGAACCAGTCCAGAAAATTAAGTAGCTTTTCTTGTATTTGTACAGTTTAGCATTGCAAATGTTTCTGGTACTTGTGTATTCCAGTCTGGTGAGACTCTCCTCGAAAGGGTCTGAATCCAAGGAGCCAGACTTACTGAGCAAAGAGGCTTCTCAGGGCTATATCCAGGGCAGCTAGCTCTCAGACTAGGGAAAGTTAGTGTTTTGCATGGTGCAGGCTATCGTTTAAATTAGAGTGTCTGTGAGATGAGAGGAATAAACTTTGCAAGGTAAGACAAGCTGGACCCTCTATGATCAATTCAGAAAATAAAACAATATTCTCCATATTTATATAATTGGATATCCTACCCATTCCTAGCCTTCAGGTGCACTAGGAAGAAGCTACACCTCTCACTCTGATTAGACAGAGAAAATTCTAGAAAATCTCTCTTTTACTACAGAATTGTTCTGAGAGGGAGAATAATTCTGATGGCACAAAAAAAGTTACCTAGTACAGTGTGACTGACAACCATCCCGTCAAATTTGGCTGCTTCTGGGATGGTGTGTTTGCCTCAGTAACCTTGATAAGATTTCAGACAGGGCTATGCCCAGTAACTCCATGCACCAGTACACGCTGGGAGCCACCCAGCTGACAAGTAGCTCTGCCAAAAAAGGCACCGAGGGGTTCTAGTGGACACCAAGTTGAGCATGAGCCAGAAATGTGCCCTTGTGGCACAGAAGGTAACCAGTGTCCTTGGCGGCCTTAGGAGGATGAGTGTTGCCAGCAGGTCAGGGTAGGTGATCTTTCTCCTCTGCTCAGCTCTGGTAAAGCCACGCCTCAAGCACTGGGTCCAGTTCTGGGCTTCTTAGTTCAAGACAGATACAGACATATTGGAGGGGGTCCAGCAAAGAGCCACTAAGATGAAAAAGGGACTGGGACATCTCTCCTTTGAGGAAAGGCTGAGAGCTGAGACTGCTCTGCCTGGGGTAAAGAAGGCTTGAGGAAGAAAGCCATCAATATGTACAAACACCTGAACAGAGGGTGCAGATAAGAGGGAGCCAGATTCTTTTCAGTGGTGCCCAGGGACAGGACCAGAGCCAGTGGACACAAACTGAAACATGGAAGGTGCTGTATGAACACCAGGAGACACACCGTTACTGGGAGAGTGACTGAGCCCTGGAAAAGGTTGCCCAGAGAGGTTGTAGGTTCTTTTTCCTTAGAGATACTCAAAAGCTACCTGGGCATGGTCCTGGACAGCTTGCTCAGGGTGGCCCTCTGTGAATTGGACAAGGTGACCTCCAGAGGTCCCTGCCTACACTTCCGTGATCCTTTAAAGGTGCCTGCCATGTATGATTAGGGCGTATGCCTAGTGCTGATGCATTACATCCTGGTTTGGGAGCGGGTTGGGGATTGGAAACAGACAGAGTGATCTTGCATCCTAGTTATGTTGTGTAAGCAGAGATTGCAATTCCAGATTCTCATTATTTCAGGCTAGCAAAGATCATTCAGAAGTGTCACATCGCATCTCATTTCTGTCTTCGAGGTGTTTGGCTGTGCAAATCATATGGTTTTGACAAGTAATCCCAACTCATGCACAGTTCTGAGATGCTGAAAAATCCAGCTAAAACTTTGGTACCATGAGTTTGTTATTTCTGATTTATGAAGTAAAAACAAAGTTGCCCTTGTGCTGCTTCAGTTCATGGCAAGTACATATCTCTACATCCCCATAGCCATGGAGTGGCCAGAAATCCATCTGCCATACAGTCAATGTACTCCTGGAGGGCAGGAGAGCCAAATGCTTTCTGGCCATTGCAGATCTGCTCCTACATACCAGCAAAACTGGTATCCATCCACCCCATCACCTGGGCTTGAACCTCAGCAACTCTCACCAGGCACGAAGAGAGATTTTCAGGCAGCAAGGCGCTGCCGGGCCCTCAGTCCCTCCCAGGCTGTGCAAGCAGCTTCACTCTTGTCCCTGGTTTCTCAGAATGCCTTGTCCAGGGAGGTGAGAGGGAGCTTTGCTGGAGGAGGGATTCTCATTCCCTCCTCCCCAGACCAGTTTGGAATGGCTTTCCTGTTGCTGTCATGGAAACGGTGCCCCGAGTCACAGAAGAAGGAATATGTGTGGCAATCAGCTGCTGCCAGGTGTGGGGAGGAGAGAGGCCTCAATTTACCCACTCCAAGTTCCCACGGGGGGAAGAGATGTCAGATTTAAGATGGGGGGGCAGGGTGAAGAACAGTATGGCTCTAAACCTCAGCCTAGAAACCATGTCTGGAAATTATTTTGAGTTCCCTCTCTCCCATTAAATTAACTTAAAACAGAAATTTAAACAGAATTTTAAAACAGAGTTTAAAATTCAGCATGCATGGCTTGTTTCCATTTACTTTGCATTTCCTTCTCAATACTGTGACATCATAAACCTTTTCTTTTTCCTGAAAAGGGAGCTGCAACTCCTCCCTACTTGTTCTGCATTTGGAATCAGGGGCTTTAGTAATATGCATTGTTTTGAGACAGGTCTTGGACCTGTTACCAAAACTGCTAGAAGGTTCCTAGCAGGAACCCAGTTCCACCTGGATAGATGCAGTTTTGATGACTGTTTTGCTGTGATAAAGACTTGAATTTCAAGTGACTTTCGCAATACTGTCAATGAAATATTCTGATTGAAGTAATACAATAAATTTATTCATTCATTATTTGTACTCAGTCTCTCTTCCCTCTTTTTTCTTTCCCCTGAATCAATGAAAGGAACAATGGTTCCTATGGTTCTCTTATTTTGTAATTGTATCATAGCAGTAATTTTGATATTCCTTCTGTAAGGAGCATCCCTGTAGAGATGCTTCTCTCTGTTTTAGTCTACTGACAGTTTCCTTGACATCACTTTGGTGGCAACTGAGTAGTCTTTGAACTGAAATCTGTGCTGTAATTGTGGAAGCAGCACAATTGTCTTAGTGAGGCATGGTAATTCTGGAGTGCAGCAAGTGTTGCTTGTGTGTTTAATCTCCAGAGGCATAACCATAAATCCAGTCCAGTATATTTAATTATTCTGTTCTATTCATTGCTTTACTTACAATGAGTAGTACAAATCTGGAATCTTTATGTTTGCTTGTTTGAGAACTCAGTGGCAGTCTCTATTTAGTTTTATTGAAAGAATAACCTGGATTCCCAATCTGGATGTTTTACGGACGAAAATCTACTTTTCTGTAGAAAAACCTGATACACTCTGTTTTCTGAGTTCTGTTTGGTGGCAATAAGGTATTTTCTTAGGTTTCACTAGTAAGAGCAGCCATTGTTGGTCGGATGAACTGTCTTCACTGATGACTTCAAGTATATGGTGACTAAAGAGTAAGAACAAGGCCATAATACATGATACTGTCTTCTAATACTCAAAAGCTACCTGTTTTCAGGTTTCCACGACCCAGTGAAGTTATGATGTACTTAGTAACCATCAAAAGCATGCCTGTTACATAAAGAGTCATCTTCTTTCATCTGTTTTCAAGTCAGTAGAGTACTTGTGGGTCAAAATCAGAGGTATTGAGAGAAATCTCATGGTGTCTTCTATGAATCCAGGAGGAAAAAGAGGTGGATCAAGCCTTCACTTCCAAGAGGCCTGAGGCTCTGGTTCTCAAGAGGGAATTTAACCATTCTGGTACTGGGAAAACGGCACAGTGGTGCATAACAAACTGGAACATTTCCAGGATGTGTTGGGAACAGCTTGTTCGTGTGGTTGTAGATGGACCAAGAACAGTGCTCTCCTGGACTGAACGTTTACCAACAAAGACCTGTTGGAAGATAAAAATGTCAACAGCAGCTGCAGAGACTGTAAGAGCATAGAAGCCAAGGACTTGAGGAGGACAAGTGATCAAATAAAGACCTGAACTTCAGAAAAGCAGATTTAAACTCAGTCAGGGAACTTCTAGGAAGGATCCAATGAGAACCTGTCTTGGATGGCAAAGAAGCTCAGGAATGTTGGGACATTTCCCAGTGCAGCTGCTTCTTGAAGTACAAAAGAGCAGTCTATCCCCCTAAGCAGGAAAAGGAGCAGACATAAAAAGAAATCAGTTGGAAAGGCACCAAGCTACCAAAAGAGCTCAAATGAGAAAAGGAGCACTGGAGCAGCGCAAAAGGGGACAAATTTCCAAAGACGAATGTAGAGGTACTGCTTCAGCGTACAGACATGCAATTAGGAAGGCAGAAGCTCAGCTGGAAGTCAAAGTAGCAAGAGATAATAAGAATAACATAAGGGTTTTTGCAAATATGTTAGCAAGGAGAAGTACAAGAAAGATACAGCTCTGCTGCTGATAAGGGCCAGCGAGTTCATCAAAAATGGCACAGAAAAGGCTGAGGCACTCGCCTCTCTTAATGGGTAATGTCAGACCCCAAAACTCTGTGTCAAGAAGCAACAGCAAAGTAAATGGCAAAACACTGATAGGCCAGAAGGGTCAAGTGTTGTTGCCCTTCAGCCCTACTGTCCTCCATAACTTTTTATTGTTGCCTAACTTTGTTGACCTGTTGCTCATTCCTTGTTTCAAGTCATTCTATATGTATTAAACAGGGTGGAACATGGCACCAGAATTTCACTTATGGATACCTTCAGCTGTGAGAATTTACCATTTATTTCCTGATTTGACCTCCTATTTCAGAAAGAACTTATCCATGCAGAAACCCTCTAGATAACTTGTTCATGTTTATGTCAGAGGCCATGAATTCTGTTCTGTGTTACAGACTCTGATAATTTGCCCAGTAAGACTATCTGGCTTGCTGGTCTGTAGTCTTCTAGATCTCCCTGAAACTGGCATTGAATTCAATGTCTTATAGTTTAAAGGTGTATATTTCTTATTTCCTTAGAACTATTGAGCAAATACCATCTGATCTTCAATTTGCTACAGGTTGTTTTGTCAGTTTATTTCACGACCTACTCATTTCAATTTCAGGCAGATGCTCTGATAAGACTCCCTCAGTGATTTTTTAGCATGAGTATTTCCCATAAAATAGTAAAGATTTCCATGAGGGATTCATTTGGTTTCTCCTCAGTGAACCCTTTTATATCCTTACCAGTGGTTTTACAGACTCTCCAGGCAGATTCTTGCTCCTGATGCATCTGGAGAAATATTTGTTGGTTGCTTTAATGCCTTTGGCTATTTGTCCCTTAAAATCATATTGTACTATCTTGTCTTATGTTTAACCTGCCAACATTTATGCTATTGTATTTTCTTCGCTTGAAGATGATTTTAACTTTCAGAAAAAGTGGTTTTTATTAAACAGCTTCCTTTGCCCTCACTAACTTTTTCTGTCTTGACCTTTTCTTGATACACCGCCTTGATTCTGTATATTCATCATACACCTCCAACAATTAGTTTCCCTACTATATTCTATAAATACTTAACTTTTATCTTTAAGCAAGCTTTTTGATTTTTTTCCTTGTAACTTTCTCTTTTTATGTGGCTCCTAACTGGCAGATGTTCTGCCTTCTGTGGGTTTAAGGACAGAATGATCACTAAGAGTAGCTTCCCAACTGCAAGATGAGAAACTATCTCGCTTGACCAAGTCAAGAATTAAATCTTTTCCTGTGGGCATCCCAAGAATCTGTGTATGATATTATCCAAAATTCAGCTTATGTGCCATGTTGTTGTGTTACTTTATTTCTTTTTTTGTACAAAGTGTTGGGATAATTGAAGTCTCCCAGAACTATTGCATTTTATACCCATCTTTCAAACTACATCTCTGCCAACTCAATACTGTACCAACCCATATATCAACCCATAAAAGGAATTTTAATTCAGTGAGATTGTTTGTTTTACTGATTCTAAGCTCTTTCCCTATCTATCCTTGCCCATACTACAAATATTACCCTGAAATACATGTTACTTACCTATTGTTTTCAAACAGGTGATTTTTAGACTATAATTTCATTATGAAAGCCTTTTTACTTTGTTCAAAAGATGAGCTATTCATACAAGAAATTAGGAGAATAAGATCATAATGATACTTCTTAAAACTAACATTTTCATTACTAATTGCTTTTCTCTTTCATAAGGAACAATATGAATCTGTTGGGAATTTCCTGAAACTGTCGATTTTCCGTAGGGTAGCCAGAAAAGGAATGAATTGCCTAATTATTTTACTAGTTCTCTTCTTTGTAATAAAAGAAATAATAAAAGAGGAAATATTCAAAAGCTATTAAAGTTAACTGCTACTGCCATAGAATCATCTGTGAGAGAAAATGTGCAAATCTCAAGGGTTTGCAGTCCTTGAGTTCAAATTTTTTTTAGCCTATGCTGGGAATTTTTTTCTTTAGCACTTAATAGTACTTAGTAGCAGAAATAAATGAATTATTTCATTAATCAGTATACTGTCAGCTAGAATACTAGAATTTTTGTTTATGAACATCCCTGTATTTGATCTGAATTTACAATTTTGTTGCACTTCTTTATTTATTTGAAAGTCCATCCGCATTCAGTTAGAGTAGCAAACTGTGTGTCTCAAATGTGCAGAAAATCAAGCTTCTAGGTTGTTATAGTTTCAAGGCAAGAAAAAAAGTCCTATAGGTGTTCATTTGCATGTGCTAGGTTGTCTTAAAAAAAAAAAGGCCCATCTTGCTTTGTTAGATAACTTTTGAATCTCTTAATAACTTGCTAATGACCAGCTTTTTAATAGCTACTCATGGCAATATTCAGATCTAGTATCCTAATTAATTCAGAAATTCAGATATTATTTCAAATTATGGAGTCCGTTCTTGGATATACGGTACTGGCAGTCTGTGACTGTGTTGAGAAATAAGTCTTTCTTATAAGATGAGGAAAATCAAAAGAAAAAATTATTCACCAGCATAATTTCCTCAATTCAAGCAGGAGAAGAAAAAGGGAATAGTTGGCTGCTCTTTTAGACCATTTTGGACAAGTGTAAAGCTAATGATTTATCATGCTGCTTCTCCATCTGTTCCCAGTGCCTAGAATGATGTGTATTCTCACAACTCTGGAAGGGAGAACTAGTTCAGAGGCATACAGACAGGGAACTGGAGAACTCCATGAATAAAATGCTGGAGAAGACTCCAGATCTCTAAGCATGTAGATAGACTGGTCACCAAGTTGTTTGTGTCACTGGTGTGCACATATGTTGGTGTGTGCTGACAGCTCTGCAGCTACTGCTGACATCTTGGCACATTGCCCAACAGAGCACAGATCTAATCAGATAAGAAGGGGAAACTAGAACCTGAGGATGTTGTCAGAACCAAAAAAGTCTTTCTTAGTGCTTCAATGTTTAGGACATTTTTAGAAGTTTCAAATTTTGTTCAACCATGTTGTTCAACTTCCTTTGCTTTTCACATGTCTATAAACTATACAAATATGTGTATAATTAAGCATCTTCCATCTTCAACAAAATTACTCTGCAGATATGTACTGAAAAGTCAAGGTAAAAAACATCAGTCCACAGTTTTTTCTGGCATATTAGATTTGCTGAAAATGTAAAGTCAGGCTTCAAGAGCTGCTCCTGTAAATGGAATTACCCTTTTCCACTTAGACATATGCTTGGACAGTTGAGAAGTAAATGAGAGTTAGAAGCTCTGGTCAGTGTAAGACTGAAGAGTCAGGGTCTGTTACTAAACTGCAGCTCTACTTCTCTTGCTCTCCTTGGAGAAGGCCTGCCACTTTGATGATTTGTTTGGCTCTCACATTGAACTTTACGAATAATAACAGTAAGCCCTAAAGCAGGTCAAAGTTTGTAAGGTAGAAAGTCAATTTAATCTTGCATCCTCCTTAAATTGCTGCTGCAGAGGGTGAAGAAGCACAACACTTACATTAGAAGGCTCATAGTAGTCCTAATACTGTCCTAGCATGCTAAAGTTTTTGCTTACAGTTTATTGGTTTGTGGACAGAAGTAGTTTGCATGGGAGGAAGTGGAATAGCACAGCAAACATGGTCATGAACCATTGGGAGTGTTGGCAAGGGATGCAAAAACTAATGAGAAGAAGAGAAGAGTTAGCTTCAAGACTGAAGCTGAACATAAAAAAGAGAGAAGAAAAAATGGGATTAAAAAAGGACCATTTGAAATAGAAAAATGGAGATAATTTTAAAAACTTTTTTGCTGGAAAAGAAATAATGCAATTTCCCTAGGAACAGGAGTCCAGGCAATGTGCCTTCAGAGAGCAAGGCTTGCCTGCAACTCAGAGAGGAGCAGGGCAGTATGCCTAGAGGGCTAAAACAATGCCGTGGAATGCAATTGTCACCATATTTGTATCAGGATCCTAAACATAAAAAATAAAATAGGGTCTTATTTCTATGCAAGTTGTTAAAGGCATAAAAGGGACTTCTTTGAAGTAAAATGAAGGAATAGTTTGTTTTTAAACACTGTAATCAGCCAAACTAGTTCTTTATCCCATAAATAATCCACAGGCATAATAGCCTAGATGCCATTCTAATCTCTTGTAAAGAAGCATGGGATTGCTAAAGCAGTCAAATCAGTTGGAGGAATAAGATAGAGAAATTCAGGCTGATAAAGTACAAGCATTTACATCAAGTGAAATATGTCTTTATGTAATCATCATGATCAGAGAGTTTGGTAGCTGCTGATCTAATCAATAACCTTGGTATAAAGACTTGAAAAAAATATTCACAGCTCGTCAGTTCTAGGATCATGGAGAAAATAGGTTAAAAGAGACTCTGCAGGTCTGCTCCAAGCAAGTCTAGTTTCAGTGTTGGATCAGATGTGAAGATGACTTTTGAAATCTCCAAGAATGGAGATTCT
>WEZZ01024221.1:3144-25535 GCA_013400585.1 Chloropsis cyanopogon | reverse complement strand
CTTTTAGAGTGTTTACCATTGTTTAATTAGGTTTTTTCTTATATCAATGAAAAGGTGAAAGTTTAAATGATGTTTCACTTATGCTATAGCACGAATTTCCCCCTCTAATTAAAAGGGACTATTATTTAAACCAAGCAAAGCTATTTACAAAATATCTTTGTTTTTTCTCCAAAATTGTAACAGTTCTAACTGTAAGTTCATGATGTTCCTCTGGATAATAACACAACACCTGCAGGAATAACAAAAGGATTTAAGCTATTAGCTTTAGGCAACGCCACAGAATTTTGAATGCTACCACTTGCAAGTGTTCTAAAATTACTGAGTAGACCACCGAGGTTTTACACATTCAATTGCAATATAATTGACCCTGTTTTGAGCAGTGTCTTGGGGTAGATGATCTCCAGGAGTCCCTTCCCATCTCAGTGGTGCTGTTTCTGTGTCATACAAGTGAGCAACAACCAACTGAGTTTTCAATGTGCTGGCAAGGTCCTTTGGGCTGCTGTTTCAGGGAATAGGTGTGGAAGGAGACGCAGTGGACTAACTCTGTGTTAAGGAATGTTTTAATTGTCTAGAGCTTTATGATGATATTCCTAAGGGTCTGTTGGGTAAGACTCAGGAGGAGGGCCAGTAAAGCAGATACCATGGTTTGTTGGTTTTGCATTAATTGTTGTTTGGTGAGGAAGGAAGAAGGAGAATCTGTTGTAGACCACTCAACCAGGTGAACAGCCAGATGAAATGCTCTGTAGACAGCTGGGAGAACTCTCACAATTGCTAGTCCTTATTCTCTTGGGGAACTTCAGCTTACCAGATGTCTGCTCTCAGCAGAGAGCAAACAGTCTGGGACATTGCTGGAGTGTGTGAGAGATAACTTCCTGACACCATTGATGTGAGAGACAGCTAGGGAGGACACCCTGCTGCCTCTGTTTCTGTGATCAGAGGGCTGGCTGGTGATGTGACAGCTGGAGGCAGTCTTGGGCACAGTGATGGCAAAATGATAGATTTAATTCTTGGAGAAATAAAGAGCAGGATCACCAGAACTTGGTCTTCCAGGGAGCACACTTTGGCCTCTTTAGGAGACTCGTTGAGAGAGCCCCTTGGGAGACAGTACTGAAGAGCAAAGGAATCCAGGAGGGCTGGACATTGTTCAAGAAGGAAATCAGAGCAGGCCGTCCTCTGATAATAAAAAATGTTCCAATAAATACATTGGTAACAAAATTAGGGGTAAGGAGAATCTTCAGGAAAAACAGTAACAAAGGCTGAGATGTTTAATGTCATCTTTGCTTCAATCTTTAATAGAAAGACCAGTTGTTCTGAGGGTACCAAGTCCCCTGAGGTGGAAGACAGGGACAGGGTGCAGAATAAGGCCCTCACAATCCAGGAGGAAATGATTCCCTGCTTACTACACCACTTAGACCTTCACAAGTCTATGGTGCTGGATGGGATCCACCCAAGAATCCTGAGGCCACTGGCAGATGTGCTCACTGAGCCCCTTTCCATCACTGACTGGCAGTCCTGGCTAACTGGAGAGGTGTCATTTGACCGGAAGAGACACCCATCCACAGCAAGAGCTGGAAAGAGGATGCAGGAAAATACAGGCCTGTCAGCCTGGCCTCAGTGCCAGACAAAGTCAGGGAGCACATTGTCATGAGTACTGTCATGTGGCACATACAGGAGAACCAAGGGGTCAGGCCCAGACAGAATGGGTTTATGAAGGACAGGTCCTGCTTTACCATCCTGATCTCCTTCTATGAAAGGGTGAGCTGCTTAGTGAAGGATGGAAAGGCTGCAAATGTTTTCTTTAGGAAGACTTTAGTGTCTGTAAGTCAAGTAGGAATTCTCATAGGAAGAATCTGTTTCCATACTTAGCAAATCCTTTTTGGGGAGGAGTAATTTGCAGTGCCTTAGCATATTGGTGTATCATCCCTGAACTCTAAGCCTGTTTGTTTTTTAATATTGAAACCCTTATTTAAAACAAGGGTTTTCTGCCGCTTCAAGAAAGCTCCCACCCACCCAATGAAAGAAAAATGAAGTAAGCATGAGTTGGACACTGAGACAGCTCTAAGACAAAATCTTTGTGGTTGATTTTTTTTTTTACAGATGTGTCATAGAGTTTTAGGTAATACAAACTGGCTGCAAAGAGTTGCTTCTGTCTGCTAAAACTAAGTCATAAAAGGAGAAAAAGTTCCATAAAATGACAAATGTTTCCTTCCTACCCTTACATTTTGCAGTTCCCCTGTGGAATATACCTCAGCTGGCATAAAAGCAGTGACTTTATTTTGGACCTATCTTCTCTCTCTTAAGCCCAAACCTGTGTTTCATAGTCACCACACTATATCAAACCTGATTCAGACTGACAGCTCATGGAGCAGAAAGCTTACCTCTGAGAAATGCTACTTATGTAAGTAAAAATCTTACTAAAGGTGCTGTCTGTGAACTAGGTCCAGAGCATAAGGTAAATCATAGATGTTACTTAAGAATTTCTCTTTACATTTATAGTTCATTAACTACATGTTCTTTCACAAAATTCATGGCTATCGTGAGTGAATTAGATAAGAAACTAGTACTAAGCAAGTGTTGCAGGCTATTATAAGTATTTTCTAATGGAAGCATAGAAATAAAAGTATGGAAGTCTTCACACTTTAAAGTATCAGGAGAAAGATTATGAGTATATAGTTGTCAAGAAAAAGCACATAGTTACTTTCTCTGAAGGAAGCAGAAAAAAGATAAGTCTGGTGTCAAGATGATGAATTTTTTAGTTGCCTGCTCCTGATTGATCAGAATACTGTGTATGAGTTTATTTAGAACTTTCTTTCCTGACACAGTTGTTTGGGTGTTTTGTGCATTTTTTCTTTAAAAAAATTCCTAACTTCTGTTCTCTTAGAGGTACTATATATATGCTTTTGACCACAGTTAAAATAACTCTACTTTCAAAAGAGGAGCATATCGTCTTTGCTTTTAAAATTTAATTCCTGTGACTTATACTATATTTTGTTTTTTCTTAAAATGACCATTGGTGGTAGCATTTAAAAACAGTTTCATTCTTTCATAGTGTGACCAAAAAACCCCAAAACCAAAGGAGTTGGGGGAGAGATAGTATTTCCTTTCTTTGTAAGTGAAATAATCAGATATAATCAGAGAGCTTTGTAATTTTTTTCTATTTATAAGCATACTCTTTATGTTACAGAACTGCTAATAAAGAGAAATAGACAGGTAATTTAGGGATTTCGCCAAATTTAGAGAATTTCTTTCCAAGCCATTAAGATTCTCTCACATTAGGATTTCCAAGCCAGCCCCATCCTTGGTTGCTTTTTTTCATTGTTTTCTTGCCTCCAACAGTTGTAAGTAAAGACAAAAGTGTTGCAGAGGGAAATTTTTAAGGAAACTGAGGGATGGATGTGTTTCCTTTACCCCTCTGCCATTTCCATCCTATTGTAATCATTGAAGTTTTTCTGATTTGCATACTTTCTATTAGGAGACTGTTAGTGTTAAAACTCATCAGCCACTCAGTACTGTGTAGCAGGTTTATGAGGTGTATCATGTTGTGCTTTGAAATGCCTTTTTCAAGATACTCTTTTCTTCATTATCCAATGTGTAACTTACGCCTAATACCTGCTTCAAGACGCTCCAGATACTTCTTCTCTTTCAAAGTATTCTTGAGTTTTCCTGACTTATTTTGATTTTGGTTTTTTTAGTTTGGTTTTTTTTTTTTCTTTCTTTTAATAGAGGGGAGGATTCTGCTGTGATATCTCTTTGGATATTGCTATTTAATCAGCCACCTCCAACTTCCTAGATGCACTGTGATAGGGCAGATGTTTGTTGAAAGCTTCAACAACCTGTTGCCTTCACGCCATAAAGGTGATCTGCAAAGAAGAGCATGGGTAACATGGTTTTCCTTTCTGTGAAAAAGAGCAGATTTTATCAGGAAGGGGGGAAGGAAAACAAAATGCTATTTGTATTTTTGCCGTAGGGTGATAGTCCTGAGATGGATCATGGTGATTTCTTGGTGAAATGGTGATGGTTAGTCATAGTAAATTCTTATGTGTCCTTGAGAAGGGTGCTAATCAGATTCATGAGGACAGTGATTAATGTGAGCTGGGTGATCACTCCACACGCTGAGACATCCTGCTCCAGGCTACCTGAAGATTCAAGTCAGTATGGCTGTGTCATTTATGCTTACTGTTCTGTTGTGATATGTCAACTTTCTGGAAAAAAAAAAAAAAGACAACTTTCCAACAGAACTAAGATAATTTCACTTGCTTTTTTTATGTGAGGATGCCTCACATTTGGGATGAAGTCTATTGGCAATAATGTAAATAGGTAGTGGTGCCTCTTGGCCTCCAATATTGACTGCAGCTTTTGGTTAGCAGTGGTTATACTCATTGCTCAAGGAATAATCAAGAAAGAGTATAAATGCAAGAAATAGCTTGTGAACTTTTCTGTTAGTGGGTTATGGAGTCAGCTCGGACTGCCCTAAGTCAGTGCTTCTGTAGCACTTATCTCGCCAAATCCTCTTCACATGGGAGCTGTTTGTTCTTAGCGGAACAGATAATCTAGAGTCCTAAGCCTCTATTTCTTCCTTTCAAAGTAACTATACAATTTGTCCTCAGTTTATACAGGAGATTAACTTAGATCCAAATACCAATGCCTGTCTGCAACGCTTACTTTGTTGATAAGGCCTAATGGTTCCTCAATTCAGTAAAGGACCAAAAACCATACTATGAGTCTCTGGCTAAAGGAAAATACTGCAGCAGATTGAAGAGGACTCTATATCTTATGAGCATATTTATAAACCTTGTTTTTTCCTTTTGCATCATTCCTGTGTCCAAACAGAAGGAACCCATATTTCATTCTCCTTGCAGAAACAAAAAGAAAGGGTAAAGATAAAAAGCAGAAACAAGTCTTACTTTCAGAATAATTGTAGGTGATTAAAATATGCTCAAATAATCTACTTTATAACTATTTAAGAAAATGATAATGAAGTTTAAAATGCATGTTCGTGTTTTTAAAAACTCCAGAAGAAAACTATCTGAAAATATAAAACACAGACTTATAGCAGCTACGTTTTTTTTAGCTATATGTAAAGAAAGTGTCAACCTTTTTATCCCGATTTCTTGCTGTCTGTGCACTAATGAAAAAGATAATTTTGATATGAAGATTGTATTAACAGTTTGTCTTTTCATGCAACACACCTTTTTATGGTAGCTATGATGGATTTTGACTCAAAAACAACATCCAAAATATGTCTGAAACACATTAATAGCTCAAAGTATCAATAATAAGCTTCACAGGGTCATATATGCCACTTTGTATCACCTTGATATCATTGTGTTGATTAAACATTACATTTGCATTGCTGCAAAGAACCACAGTAGTCTTTAAGCCTGACCCTTGCAGGTATTTAAAAGGATTTTGTGATGTACCATGAATATCTTCAGTATGAAACTGAACTATAACACATTGTGAATACCCATTCTACGTTCATTAGAAGTTTTTATGCTTTATAGCCCCATCAGGCTCACATGTCCCTTTGTATGTCAAAGGTAAGCTGTTACAGATGACATCAGACTTCCACTGCTTTGGTGCCAGTAAATGAAACACTTAGGTCTACAAAGAGCCTGCTTTGTTTATATTTTTGTGTTTAAAATGGCAGACAACTCTCCTCGACCTTTAATGAGGACAGCATTCATTAGCTGCTGCTTGTGCATCTCCCATCTCATACCTCCTACCGTTTCTGCCTTGGCAAAAGGATGCAGCCATGCAGGCAAGGTTTAGGTTGAGTGCTTTGGAGGCATCTCCAGCTGTGGCAGCAGAAGTCATCTGTTTCTGCACAGGCAGAATATCTAAAAGCTTTCACAAGCAGAGCTCTTCCCATATTTCTGTACTCTGAACAGGTCTGCTTTAAGTGGGTCAGCTACAGAGCTTCTCGTTTCCTCCTCCCTTTCTGCGCCATGGGAAAAGAGGGAGATGGCCTCCTGCTCCTCTGATTACTGTCCCTAAGCTGAAGGGACTGTTGCACTAAGCAAACATTGGTAGCCAGTGTAAGTTGTCAGTGTGGCCTTTCTGATGTCTGCAAGTGAGAAACCTTGCTGACAGCAGTTGCTCGTTCTTTGGTGATAGGCGATGCCAAATTCATGCAGAGCTCTATGTATTTTCTGTAGTTTTTGTTGAGCTTTCGTGTAGGTTTTCTTTGAGCAAATGATGGCAAATAAAATTGTCTAGCAAATGACTAAGAGCTAGATAGCATGATATATGTGTAAGCATTTTAACTGAAACAGTGAAAGTAATAAAATCAAGCTGAATATTTTCCCCCGATGCATTTTCTATTTCATAAGTCATGGTAGATATTACAAATTGGACTATCAGCTTCATATTTCACAGCTTCAAGAAATATTTTGCATGTGTTAAAACTAAGCTTATGTGCAGATCAGTTAGGCTTAATTATTCTTCCTACAGCCCAGACTTTTGTCTTCTCTAGGACTCACAGAAGATTATGTAACCACATCTTAGAGTATTACAGATTTTGTTTAATAACAACAAAAAAGAGGAAGCAGATATGTGTTGATCCTTATGCTTTATATATATATGAACAATAATTACTAAAAGTAGAGTTGCACCAGTAGCTTTTTCCATCAAATCTATTCCATTCTAATTATACACAAATGTTACTTCCTTTTGATTTATGAAGTCTTTCCATTTATGAATGTATCACCCAAAATTCTGAAAAGTTGGAAATGCCTTTTGAATTAAAATGGCTATTTTGACTCTAAAATATTTTTATAATTAAATTAAAAAAATATTTTTATTCTAAAAATTAAATTTTTTTGACTCTATTTTTCAAAAAAAGCTTTCTAAAATTCATTGTTGAAAAATAGTGTTTAATTCTGATTCCTACATGTCCAGAGAATGTTGGACAAAAACTCAGTACTGCCAAAAAACACTAGAGCAGTAGGCTGGAAAAAAAACCTATGGAGTTGTCAGCTATGCCTCGCTGTTTTGAGTTAGTCTTTCATCTTTTGAGGTGAGGCAAAAATAGTACAATGTCATGTTAGTGTCTGAAAGGGGAGAGCATGAAGGCAGCTAGGCTGTGCAGTGCTGGCAAACCTGATTTAGGCTTTGCTTGGTGTTTGTAATGATTAAATGACAGTTTGTTATTGCTATTCACCAGTTTTTTAGTATCTATGTAATGATAATATGATTATTATATTATGCAATTGTGTGTAAGTAGATTAAAGCCAAATAATAAATGCCTTGTTTGTAAAAGCAAACATATTATATCTTTGCACTATTCAATTTATACTTAGCTTAGCCTAAGAGATTTTAAATGTTCATTTTTTGTATTTTCGATGTTCTTTCATTTTCTTCAGAGGTCAACATGGTGTTTCTGAATCCTCAAACTCAGAAAGAATTGAAAAACAGAGTGGACAATTTATAATCTCATTCATACATACTGGTGTCTTTCAGATGGCTATATAATCTGGAAGAAATTAGATGAAATTTATTTGTTGGAAATGTGTTTTGGTAAGTGACATTTCATAAAAATTCACTAAGAGAACAATTTGCTGAAAAAGACCTATTTTTTTTTTAACATATTAAGGATCAACAGAATGGGAACATTAACATGAAAAAAATTGAGTTCTTGGTAGAATTTTGAAGGAAACTTCCATCGAGGCTTTTTCAGTTCCTATCACTTTTGTATCTGCCTTTATAAAATAGAGTCTGCAATATTTCATGCATGGTTTCTTGTTAATGGACCATGTATAGAGTATGTGCTAAGTTTAAGGTATATTTGCTCATAAGATAATATGAAAAACAGAGAATCTCCTTGGTAGTGCTGAAAAACCAGTAACATAACTATAGCAGGAAGGCCTTGCTCATTGCTGGTGTTCTCAATCACGCATTTCGAGATTTGTAGGAGGAATTTCTAAGGTTGTTTTCTCTGTCAGGTTTACCTTTTCTGATTTGTACCACCATTCTGCCAAACCTTGGCAGAGCACCTTGCTTTATGCTTCATCTTCTGCTTGCACAGTATGCACACAGATCATACATAAATGTGCAGCTCATGTGACTGTGTGAAAGGTGCTGTAAAACTCAGTGAAGAAGCATTATAAATACCAGAAACATGTGTATGCTGAGTTAGGTAAGAGTCATTGAAATAATGAATATAAAGGAATTAAACCATGACATAAGCTTTCCTTCCTCAACTGCATCACCTTCAGCACAAAATCTGCCACTAATCCTTTTTGTCATAAGCACAGCAATTGCTGTATTCTAGTGAGATGATGTCTGGTTGCATTTGTAACATATCAGCCCTTGAATCATCACCATCATTGGTGATCATTTTCATGCACCAAACAAACAGTGACTGCTAGTAACCCTCCTCCCCCACCCCAAATTACTAATATAAATGCAAATTTATTATTACCTTTTAAATATTCCAGTTTGCATTCTCTAGGACAATCTTGCACCAAAAATGTGATGATATTCGCAATTAGCTTAATTGGTGTAGGTTCACAGCAGTGAAGAAACTCTAGAGACAAAACAATAGAAAACAGTATAAATATCTAAAGATTTGTCACAATACTCCGAATACTCCAGATGACACTATCTTAACTTTGTCACTGAGCTGATGGAATTAGCATGCAAATCACATTAAATTGAAATGCCTTCATGGATGTTTTTCAAAAGCCTCAGAGAGCTTTCTAAGTCAGTTAAATATCAGTGCTGCCTTCGTGCATAGATCAAGTACCTCACAGCTCTGACTTCTGACCACACACAGGCTCAGTCTAAGCTTATAAAAAGTCACTCTTGGAGGAACCATTTGACCATAAAAACAAAGCAAATCGGGCAAATGGAGGAAAGTTTTGCTAATGTGGTACTCTGCTGCTGAGTGCTGACTTAGAAGAGAAATACTTCATGTAGATGTAGATGGTTTTCTAGACTTTTCCATTGAGCAAGGGAAAGAGAAGAGGCTGAATATCAGGGTTTGTCTGTTGTGAGTCCCTCTTGTTAGTTTTGATATGAGCATGTGTTTGTATCACGTCACCAGCAAATTTGTGGGAGGAAAAAAGTAACCACTTATAATTGGCAATGGCACAATTAGAAATGTAAATGCTTTGAATGCCTTTGCATGTGAGGTATCCTTCATCCTCTGAAAGAAAATACCTTTTCTTCTCCTTTGTAGTTTGAGGATTAGCAACAACAAAATAGCATTAATGGACTCATTTCATGTCTACTAATGTGCCCCCAAACTGGTAGTATTTTCTTTTTAATGGAGGGGAGCTTTAAGGCTATGTAAATATGCAGTAATATCCACCTGTTCTGGCTGAGTTTCTCTGTGGGCTGCCAGGGAATCCTGCCCCAGTGCAGATGGCACAACTTCCTGCCTTCTGGGATGACCTGGGTATTTCCAGAGCTGTTTCTCACACTTTTGTCCCTCATCCCTTGTTGCTCTACAGGCATTTTTTGTCCTTTCTGAAACATACTTTCCCTGAGCCACTCTTCGGGGTGGCTGTGTCACTCAGCTGTGCCCCGCAGTGGGTTGATTGGAGCTGGCTGGCATGACCTGCTCCTGTCTGTCCTGCAGCACCCTGGTACCTGGGCAGGGACACCCAGAGCAGAGTGGCAGAACGTCAGCTTACGTTGTATTCTGTGATTCTGTGATTCTTCTAAAAAAACAGCAGTGAGAAAGGAATCTGCCATTTCAGTCACGGCCACAGATGGCAGACTGGGGGAGACCAAAGGCAGGGTACCCCTGCTCTCCACTTTGGCTGTGCTTGCTGCACTCCATGAAGTTTCCCTCAGGCTTTGCATGGTGTGAGTTTTAGCTGAGTGGCACTGAAACACAGAAATCTTTCAGGGTTAAAAGAGAGGCTGAATGATGAGAGCATGGGCACCTCTACTGTGAGCTTGCGTGTGGGGAGGACATTCCTCAATTAGGGCACAGGTCTCTGCTGCAGGCTGTGAGAACACCAGTGTGTAGTGCTGGGCTCTGAAATGCCATCCTCAGCCTTGGCTGAGTGCAGCCTGGGCATCTGCTGTGCTCAGCAGTTTTTAAAACACGCATGGCTACAGTGCCAGGTAATTGTTTCTTGAACTTGAAGCAAAAGTGTATCAATTTCTCTAAAATTCCACTGATTCCATGACCTCCAAAAGCCTTGAAAAAAGAGATTTTCTTACCTACTCTTTTTGCTCTCTTTTATTTGACAGACTGATGACTCATTTATGTGTCAGCAAAACTACAGCATATGAAACTTAAAAAAAAATCCATATGGAATGCTGTACCTAATTACAGCAGTTACTAAGAAGCTGATAACACTTAGGAACAATAAATTGTGGAAACATTCAAATTGCAAATTGAAATGTTAAAGTGAAGACTGTTTTCAGTTATGGTTTACTGAAGTGTTGTGCATCTTCGTTTCATAAAACTCGACTTTAGACTCAGGTACAAAGCTGTGGTGGTTTGAAATGGACTAGCAGCAGGACTGAGGTCTTGGCTTGAAGGGCTTCTGGTAGTGAGATAAGGAGGGGTTGAGAAATTGGAAGATGAACAATTCCTGTTGTCTTTCTTCTTGGTGTTCATAAGTGTAGGAAGTTCTGTGCATGGTGACACACACTAATACAAAGAATATAAAAGGACAGTCTCAGAAGTCAAGGCCTCGCTAAGTTGTTCTCTATGGTGGTATGCCCACTATGTCCTCCCCCTCTTTTCTTCCTGGTTTGGATACTAGATATCAGTGGTGGTCTGACTGGCTGTCTCTGGCTTGGCTGAACACTGGGAAGATACAGAACACAGTAGTTAGGGCCGTAAGCCTTGCTGAAGAGCTGAGGGCTATTTGGGCATGTGCCAGCTAAACTACAGCTGGTACGTGAATGTGACTATAAGCAAATCATCTTACTCTATAAATAGTGGACAGCCCAGGGCCTGCTGAACTCTTGTGCATGTCAGAAGGCAAGCCAGGATCTTCCTCTGAATTTGGACTCCTCTCAAAGTTACTGTTTTGGGCTGAGTCAGTAAGTGAATTGGGAATAAATATGCTGAAACTTTGAAATATTTTCTAAGTGATATAAAGGATTGATTGTACACATATATATATATATATAATTCTTTAGACATAAACCATTGGCTTAATTCTGGGATTAGGTCTGGATCCAGCATACCTTAAACTCCTTCAGAAAGGAGTTTAGGGAGCGAGGGGGTCCTTTCTCAGTTTTGTTTGACCCTCTTCTCTAGAGTAAATAATGAAGTGTACCTGGCCATTGAGGCATTTGCTATTTAGCTTTGTTAAATTTCTGTTTTACATCACCAAACTTATTGCTACTTCTCTCTTACAAGTGCAGCGCGTCGCTCCATCCGCGACACCCACGCAGGAGGAGTTCGTGCATCCTTACCAGGCCTCTTGTTAGGAGCTCTTGTACAATTTTTCTCACAGCAACACAGCTCATTGACAGCATAGTAAGCGAAGACCTTGTGGAGTAATTCAAGGTCTTACATACACAGATTTTGGATTTAATCAGAATATATGACGTGGCTGCAAAAAGAAATGCATTTATGTGCTGTCTTTGAAACAGATTCCTTCTTTTGGATTTTGGAACTATTAGGTTCTTTGATAGAATCTAAGCAGTCTCTTCTTGTTTGAGGTTTTTATGGGTAAACTCTGTTTAAAAGGATTTTAATATTTCAATTATTTTATTAAATTTAGTATTATAATAGATATTACTAAATGCTTTATATTATTATTATTACTCTTTTTGATGCTGTATATAATCATGTATTCATGACTTATAAAAACAAACCATGGCTTGTGGTGAATAAACTGTCCATATAAATCTGAATGTGTGTGTAAAAGAGAACAGTTAATATTGAAATGTGATTGTAAGAATAGGCAGAAACAGTATTGCCATTAGCTTACACTGGAAGTCTCTTTATTACATTGTGTTTCCAACTGAACTCCAGCTTGTACACGTCTTGTTTGCAAGTCTTGTTTGCAGAAAATGCAAGTGTACCTGTAAAGTGGTCACTACTAGATAAACCTAGTAGCACTGGGAATTCCAAATAAGCATTGTATTGGTATGTTTCTGTTTCCATAGCCATAGTAAGGTGTTCTCTGTTTCTATCTGTTCTTTTGAGATCTTGGCATAGAAAAATTTGTCATGCATCAAACTACAAATGACACTGTGCTTTGGATTTTATTGGTAGATATTCTCTCATTCTATCTGCTTTTACTTTTGAGATTTTTCCTGGGGCTGGTAAATTAAAGATTGAAGCTGAGAGTCCTATGTTAGAAGGAAAATGTGTTTTGGTGTTTTAGGTGAGTTGGAGAAAAAGAGGCAATGAAAAGCTATTAAAACTCAGAACTACAAACAAATGTGAAAGAATACCTCTAGTCTTTCTGCTGATGGATCCTCCTATTGCCATCAAATAATTGGTTTGAAGAATCAATGGTTTAAATGGATTAGGTGGTGATGCTCTGTACAATGTCTGTCTATTTGGAACACAATGCTGACTAGGAATGCAAATTTTTGCCCCACAATCATTTCCTGACTACTGTCACTGACTGAGCTTTCTGCCCCTACATTAGTGCACACAGCATCAAAGTGATTGATTCAGCACAGATAAGGATGTGAAAGTCATCAGCAGTAGAGAAAGTGTGGCATGAGAAAAAAAGTCTCTGGTTTTATAAACCTTTTACATAGGTTAAATAATTGAAATGGTCTCCATCAGTGGTAGCTCTACTAAGTAACTTTCTGATTCTTACACTGAAGGTTTCTACCTCTTAGTTTAGCTACCCACCAAATCAGTTCTCAGTTTCTGTTTTTTCATTGCTTGGAAGTCCTTAAATAAAAAGTCAGAAATGAAATATTATTTTTCCATTGGTATCAGTTGATATGATGTTTGCAGCTACAACCTTGACAACCCTGTTATTCTTTTAAAGCTCTGAAGTACTTAGAGCCTTTTTGTGAGACAGGGCAGAAAACAGGGACTCCTGGATCTGTCTCTATCTGTCAGTGCGAAGCGTAGTATTCAGGATCTGTAAAATTGAACAGTGTCTGTTTGGAAAAATAATTAAATAAAATTTGATATAGTCAGGTTTTTAGCATGCAGAATTATTCATAGAGCTTGTTGTCCTGCCAGAGTATTTCACTTTTGTTTTGGAGACACTCTTTGTGTTCCTGCAAAAAAGTTATAAATTACCTTTGTCACACTGAGTGATTGTGACTGGTTGAAATTCAGAACTCTCTAACTCAATTTTACCAATACAAACCAAAACTAAACTTGAAATAAAATACTCTTCCGTTTAATTTTCATAATTCTGAATTAAGAGAAACTTACATTGTTTTTACAGTATATGAACTATTTAAGACTTAACATTTATATTAGTATCTAGCGACTTACTGTAAATACAATAGAATAGAAATTTTAAAAAAGTAAAAAAAAAAAACCCAACCAAACAAAAATATGTGCACTTGTTTAGTCTTTTGATATGGTCATATTGAGATTATCCTTCTGTAAATGAGATCAAGCTCTCTGAAGATTTTGTGAGTGTGTATTTGCAGTTTTTGGGAACTGTGTGAAGTGCATGATTTTTTGTCCAGGTGTACCAACTTGCTGTTTCCTTTCCCTCTCCATTATGCTCCTTTTTCTTTTAAGGATTGTCTCTTTAATAATTTGGATAGAAGAAGCTTGTGCTCTGGTTCAGTTGTGAAAGAAAGTGAGTGGCAACAATGTCTTCATACATTTATAAAAAGCACAAAATTAGCACAAAGAAAATGGAAAACTTCTAGCTCGAGACCTGAACTGAAATGATGATTTCCTGAGAGGATTCGTTACCAGTACTAGTCAGCTCTTTGTACTTAGGAGAGACCAAGACCTCCATTAATAATAAAAAAGAAATCACTAGAAATTTTTTATGCTATTTTTTTCTGCCAATTTTTTGTCTCTCATTCTGAAGCAGTACATCTTGCAGTATGTACACTCCATAGTGTTCATTAGCTGGCTCATCTTCTGTCAATAATAGATTTTTGTTTTTTTCAGGCACCTAAAAAAAACTGCAGAAATCAATCTACGTAACTACAAAATCATTAATAATCTAGTTGGACCAGAGCTCAACCATCTGTCTAGCAGTAGCTGTCTTAATTTCAGCTTGTTACTTTGGAGATATTTCTGTGTACTTTACAAACAAATTATTGTACTTGATTTGAGGATGTCATCTATAGTCTCTACCTGAAAAATCAATGACATGGGGGATACTTACTGTGTGGGAGCCTGGCAATGTCACAATTTGAATTCTGGAGGGCAGAGAAGAGTTCTGTTTGCTGTTACTTTGGCTGAAAAGGGCTGAGACCTTAGATGAATTTAAGGATGTATTGCCAACAGCTAGAAGGCAGATAGGGCAATGGGAGTTTGAAAGGAAGTAAGAGTAGGTTACATTTGGAAAAGCAAAGAGGCACAGAGAGAAAAAAAAATGCTGAAGTTGATGCTCAGACAGATAGTGGCACACTGTTAAATGGAACTATTGAGAAGACCAGCTGTAAATTTTGGGGTTGAATTACATTTTACAATTAAAAAAAAATAAAAAGTCCTGCATGTATCTAATAATAGCTGTGAAACCTTGAATCAGAAATTTGGAAGAATTGCTATATGTTACAGTAGGAATTGATCATCTCATTTAACTTCCTATCTGAGCAAGCATTCCTGTATTGCTATCACTCTTAATTCAATTACATTTAATTGATTAAAAGAGTTTATGCATCAAAATTAAATCCAAGAAAGAAATTTGCATACTATTAGGTGAGAGGCTCTGCTGACAAGTACAAAAGAATTTATGAATTTTATAAGACCTTAACTGCCTTAGAAATAATTCTTTATTTTGACTGAAATAAAAATGAATTCCATGGTAACGTGTGCTGCAGTATAAGCAAACCATTTTTAGTGGGTTTTATTTTATTCTTTGCACTGTTATTTTACAATATCATTTGATCATATAGCTTGCCTAATGAGCTGAACACTGAGCCTCAAAATAAGAAGTTTTTTTTTAACTAATAAGCTAAAATATAATATATGCATAAAAATCAATTGCAATATATGCAAAAAAATTAAACCTCAAATTTGGAGATTCAAAGCCAGGACAAACAGAAGACTTGAGTAGTATTCTACTCAAGGATGTACAGAAAAGAGCTTCACTATCTTGCAGCTTTAAGCGACACTAAAGGAAGTCTGGAGTGGTCAGAAAGTAATAAAATACAAATAATGTCGGTGGAGTTTATAGACATCTAAAATCAATTTCAAATGGAGTCCTCTTTTATTTTATGTGTGTGTATGACATTTGTGTGTATGACTTGAGAGAGGATTATTGAATCAAAAAGTCTTTCAACACCTGAGCTGTTGAGGCTGATATTAGATACCCCTTGTCCAGTAGGAGTGGAAGAATAATGGAAAATATAAAAATGGAGACGTTTTCTACATTTTATTTTATTCCATTTCTTTTAAATTATGGCAGACCTTTTTTGAATTCAAGTTGATTGTCTTAGTCTTCGCAGTCCATGTGCCTTAGGCCCAAAAATTGCATTGCTTCGAAACTTGGGATGATGGTTGCAAGTACTGACAGATGCCACAAGAAGGGAAAGAGGTTTGGCTTGTTTATAGTCTATCCTTGTGAAGCATGGATTACATTTATTGCTTTTTTTCTGTATTTATATCACAACCCTTACCAAGTTACTAATAGTAGAGGTGCACTGGCTTTCGTAGGTGAATGTGAGTGAGTTATGCCCCCACTGCCTTGTGGCTGCACGCGGAGCACAGACCTTACCCCGAGCTGAAAAAAGCTGTGAGTCTGGCTATGTCCTGTTCTTGCCTTTGTGTTCATGTGGCTACTTGGCTGCTTGTTACTGCAGAGCACAGGCAGGGCCTGCTTGTATCTGTGTGGAGAATTTTGCCTAGGTGCATTCTCTTACTTCAGTGGCTTATATATAAAATACATATGTAATTTCTTCATGAAAGATTACTCTGAGGAAAGAGGAAATGCGTGTCGTGAGTTGATCAGACTTGATCGCTGCTGCCAAGATTGCCACCAACCAGTTTTTTCTTGAGAGGTTGTGAAGCTCAAAAGGGCACTTGCCCTTCTCAGATTACCGATCATCTCTGTCAAGAAGTTACCATCAGTGCCCTCCAAAAACCTCCTGGAAACAACCAAGATCTCCAGCTCCTCCTGCTTGTTTCTCTTGCTGTTTGTGTTGCTATGCAGGCACTTCAGAGATGCACCCTGTGCTGATTTCCTAGGAAAGGCAAGAGGGTTTTCCCCACAATGCTGTCCTGTGGGCACATCCTTACTTAGGTGGACATGCTTGAGGTGGGCTCATTTTAGTCCTGTGCTGCTGATTATGAGGATTCTTGTGTCTGATAAACCCCAGAGAGCTTTTGTTGCCTATCTGCTCCACCACTTCCTCACTTGATTGTTGGTCGTTCTTTTTGCATCCCTGTTGGTCTTAGTTTATAGCAAAGATGCTTTGGCCTCCTTTAGTCAGAAATAACTTGAAATAATTAGACTGCTGTGTCCAGAGAAAATATGGATTTGAAACAAAAATGTACTATTTTAGAATTTTTTCCACATTAGTAATATAAAATGGAATTGCTGGATAAAGACTTAAATTATACATTTAAAAAACAAATAGTGTTACTTATAATCGCTTTTGAAGATTGATGGTTTGGTTCTCAAAGCTATTGATAGGATGGGGAAAGAATGAACATATGATAAAGTTCTGAGATCTAAATACTGAAAACATGTTTTTGTGTCTGTGCACTATGTTTCAGCATGCACAGCTATAGTAGGTTCTCTTTAAATGTGTTTTTATTTTTTTTTGTTTATTCATTTCATTATTACTTGATTTCATCCTAAAACCACTACCTCATTTTCTTCCTACCTCAATTTCTTTCTTCTTCCATGTCTGAACTGTCTTCAGTTGTATGCACAAAAGACAGGATATGTATAACACTCCTCTGTCATGCATCATCCTAACTGAGCCATTAAATGGTTACTAAAGCTCTCAAAAGCAGTCACACCCTGCCAAACTTTTTGCAGTGAAATTTTGAAGATACCAAGGATGAGAAAACATGACCTGAATTTGAATAATGTGTTTAAAATAGTATAGTCCTATGCATTTTTAATAACTGCAATTGAGGTTCTTGCAACAGCACTGAGAGCTGTGCTTTGCTCCCAGTATAGGTAACATAAAGATAATTTAAATTTTAAGAACTCTCATGTGCTGCAAAAGCTAGAGTAACTATCTATTTTATTTGTCTAAATTGAAGTCGTGTCTCACAACTCATTTATGTACTCATTTCTTTGCCCTAAATATTTTACCTATTATAATTTAGTTTTTTTAGTTTGTGTGTTGCTCAAAATATTAATTCTCTCCTACTAATCTTTTTTTGCCACTTATTGATCAGTAGAATCACAGAAGACTACTGAAAGAGCCCTTTAGGTTCATCTAATTAAACTCCCCTGCCATGGACATGGATGTCTTTCACTAGATCAAAAACCTATCTATGTCTTTCACATCTGTCCTCTACCTGTTTGGTAATCTTGAGTCTTCCTTTCTTGGTGCATATGTTTAATCCCTTCCTTAATGGTCCACATTCCATAACTTCATTTGTTCTTTTCCACACTTCACTTTTTCATCACTACATGGTCTCTGGATATAAATATTAATTATTTCTGTATAGTTAGAAGAGGAAATGATACTGTTGTTTTTACTTCTGCAAGTTAAATTTTAAAATCCAGAGAAGTTAAATGTTTTAAATGCTGTTAAGTTTGTAATCAATGTAGCAAAACTACTGTGAACGTTTTAATTATATGAGCCTTGCTGTAATGTCTGAAGTTCTAAAATAAACTTCATGTTAATAATTTATTAATTATATTAATCTGATTTTTAGTGCTGCAGTCATGGAATTGACAGCATCTGAGATGACATTAGGAGAGCATTAGTGAGGCTAAGAACTAATTATTATTTTATGGATGTGCTTGGCAAGGATGCAGGAGAAAAGGCAGCAAAAGCAGTTTGGTATTCAGAGCAGCCCGCGGGGTACTGCAGTGTCCCAGTTGCCTCCATGTGAACTGCAGAGGGACTGAGGTGGGGCCATCCTGGTGCTGTACCCCTGCTCAGGCTTCAGGGCAAGGCCAGGGAGAGCTCAGCCCTGTATTTCAAATGAATTTCAAATGGATTTCAGCAGATTTTAACAGTGTGGCTTTACTGCTTTGCCAGTGTGAAGAACTTATTTTGGATATGAGTGGGGTGTTCTGGTGCAGCAATCTTGTAGGATAATTGGTTTGCCAGCAGCAATATTCAATAACAATGAATATTATTTGTTGTCTTGTTAATAGTTTGTATTTCCCATACAAACGATGGGCATTGCCACATGTTTTTCTATATTTTGGCACCTGGTTTGTCTTTTAATTTCTGTGGTTTTGAGGGCTGTCAAAGGACATGCATGGTGCTGCTTTTGAGCTTTTGGTAAAAAATTAGTTTTGTGATCTGGTTTGGAATATGGAGTCCTTGGACCCTAAAATAAAGTCTAGATTCCTCATTTTGCTGTGCATACTGTAGTACAAATTCTGATTCACAATTTCTGCTTGGTTGTTACAACTCCTTTAGATGCTTTAGAGCTCACAATGGGGATGGTCTCACAAGATAATAAGCCTAATTGACATAATAAAAAAAGGAAATGAAGAAAACCCCCTCCTTTTTGGGTCTAATTGATCTCATAATTATTCCTAATGAACTTTCTGTGTCTGAGGATTTCTTGCATGTATTTTATTTGGAAAGAACAGTTAAATGTGCAAGTGATTACTGTGTTGATTCATAAACATAACAAAAATTTTAGAATTTTAAGTTTATGGTTTGATAAGAGATCTAAAACCAATACAATAATCCAACATTTCCAAGAAAGCCATTTTGTGTCAAATTTTTTTAAGACATGCCCACAACTACTTTGGTATGGAAAATGGACTATTGCTTAGGAATGAATGTCAGACTTCCAGTGACATTATAGAACTAATTCCTAAAGTTAAGTCAAGGTTTAAGTTCACTTCTGGGAGTTTACAAATGAAATGTCACGAAGGACAAAACTCAGAGTGGAACCTGATCTCTTCCTGATTACTGTGTTTTAATCCCAACTGGAAATTAGGCACCATGCAGCCTCTCACTCAACCCACACCTCTCTTCCCCATCACCATGGTGGAATTGGGAGGGGATTCAAAACTTATAGGTTGACATAAGAGCAGTGTAATAATTGAAAATAAAGTAAAATACAATAATAATGGTAAATGATAATAATAATGATAGTAAAAAGGAAAAAAAACCACTGATGCACAGTGAAATTGGTCATCACCTGCTGACTGATGCCATACCCCCCTTCCTGAACCCAGACTGGCCACATTTCTGGGTAACTCCTCCAGTTTTTATGTAGCAGGCATGAAATTCTATCGTGTAGAATATCCCTTTGGTCAGTTTGGGCCACCTGTCCCATCTGTGCTCCCTCCCAGTTTCTTTTGTAGAACTCCTCACTGGGAAGGCACGAGACAAGAAAGAAGTCCTTGACTTGGGATAAATATGACTTAGCAAGAAATCAAAATATCAGTGTGTTTTCAATACCATTCTCATTCCAAATCCAAAACACAACAGTGTAATGGCTACTGAGAAGGAATTAACTCTACCTAGCTGAAACCAGGATACTAACTCTCAACTTGCAACAGTAGTTCTTATGATAACAGATCTATTAAATATTTGAGGTAATACTAGAAGCACCATGGTCACTCTCTGTTGGGTACTGTTTTAGAATGAGGAATGATTAAAATGTAATGTTTGTCATAATTTGTCATTTTTGTCATAACAATCACATCTGGGGTCTTTGATGTTGTAAGTTTTCCCTAGACATCACCTTTATCTGATCTGGAAGTGAAGATTTCTTTTAAAATAGGCTTAAAGAATACAGTGTTGTTTCCTAAGTCATCTATTCTGGATGCAGGATTTTGTGAGGTCTTACCAAATGTTATGAGACAGTGAATATTTTTGTAACTTCATTTTTCAGTATTAGACTTCAAAATCCTATCTAATTATCTTTAAGTAGGATTATGTATGAAAAAATAAATCCAGATAAAGGTGTGTATGATGACCATTAACTAAAATGCTGATATACACAGTTTCAAAGGAGATGATAAGATAATGAACATGGATCTTTCCTTTGCCTTCCTTGTGATTCCCTCCTCCCTTTCTGCTTTGTCTAACACATAAAAGCCTTTTAAAACTATTTCAATGTACAAGTTATTCCTTATGTTTCTCTTGCAACATCATGTATGCCAACAGGATGTGATAATGATGGAACAAAGGCACACACTAAACAAATATGTCTCTAAACATTCTCCTTCAGAATAATGAACTTCTGAGCTAAATTTAACATATGAAATGCATTCAAGACATCAACATCCAAGATGTTAAGTTAGTTTTAAGGAGGGACCATACAGACATACAGTTTTGTATATAGAATGCAACATCTTAATTTAATTTCTGGAACTTTATAAGTAGTTTAGCTTTTGATAGACAAGGAGGACATACGGTTACAGTCATGAAGTACTTAATATTTAGAAGCCCGATGCCTAGTGATGCTAGTATTTATTCCCAAAATATCAAAGGAAATGGCTTCACTGACTACAGTAGACTTTGATCTGTGTCTCTGATAAGACTTAGGGTGGGAAAAAATGTCAGGACTCTGCAGCTTTCTGAAACAGAAAGAAACTCCAGTCTGTTTTTAAATCTGTTTGTTTTAATTTACCTAGCATTACAATGCTCCTCCACATCAAAAACTTTAGAAAATTTATTATTTAATGTTTGTTTCCTTAGTTGTCTTTCACATTTCTCAGCCACTGGAGGTTACAGTGACTGAGGTCAGTTGGCAGCAAAGTGGGGAAGAAAACCAAGGACTCTCAACTCTTCATTAAGTAACTCCTGTGCTAAATATGACTTGTTCTGTTTTTTCCAAATGCCAGAGGAATCTTACCTATGTGTGGGTATTTTACTTTTCTCTGGCCTTATTTGAAGACATTTAAAAGAACAGAATTTCTGTATTTGAGTTTTCTGTATTTGTACACAACATCTGCAGCCCCTTAATTTTTCCAGGTAAAGACTAGTTGTCAGATGCATTACTTCTTTTCAGCCAAAAGTAGGAATCTCTGATTTCTGCTTGGAAGGTGTAGGTGCTTGCAGACTACCTCTATTTATTATATTTTAATTTATTAGTGCAGAGATCTCTTTCAGTGTAATCACTCTGTATAAGAAAATATGCGGTTTTTTTAGTANTCTGATTTCTGCTTGGAAGGTGTAGGTGCTTGCAGACTACCTCTATTTATTATATTTTAATTTATTAGTGCAGAGATCTCTTTCAGTGTAATCACTCTGTATAAGAAAATATGCAGTTTTTTTAGTAAGAGCATAATTTCTTCTAGCAATTTTTCATATCTAATATATTTGCAGTATGAAACAGGTCATTCTAAATGCTTCCTAACACAGATACAGAATTAACTGAAACAGTGCTTCAGTTGTTAAACCTAGTTACTTTCTATCCTTTAAACTGGTAAAACAGATAAGCTCATGATGGAAAAAATCTTTTTCAAAAGACTTGTGATTTTTCGAGTGAGAAATAGCTTTATTGCAATCAAGCTTTTCTTTTCTGAAAGTAACTTTTTATGAAAATTGTTCCCATTCATGCCAACAATTTGATCCAACTGGATCTACTACAGAGATTTTGACTTTTCCAAGTATTCCAATTAACCAACTACATACCGGTTGAGAGAGGCTGAGTTAAGAATGTCTTGTCCAGCCCTGTGGCTGACAGAAAGGTGGTAACAGCATTCAAACTTCCAGTGAACATTATGTCATATATACTGTTCACTGCACCAAGTAACTAGAATGAGTTTGTCCTTCTGGCAAAATAAAATTTGACCAAAACATAGTGTTCCATAATTCTTTCCTGCAGTGTTTTGCCTATTTTTTTTCCTAGAGTAAAAAATAATTTCACAAATGAATTTGTGGGCTTTAATTCTGATTTCTTTTGGTTTTATGTTTTTTAATTTTAATTTGGTGAAATCCATTTTCATTTTTTGGTTCTTAAGTTACAGCGTTTCTGATTTTAACATTGTTCTAATCTTATTGCATACATATAGTAGTATGTGAATACCAAAATTTTTTATAACAAAAGAATATCTCCTTTCCCAGTTATCTATCAGATAGAATAAAGAAATGGTTTTATAGCCATTATTCACAATTCTCAGAGCTCACATATTTCAAATCCGTTAGTGACTGCTGCTCTACTTTCTTTTGTGGCACAAATATGATTTGACAAT
>WEZZ01024219.1:6134-32951 GCA_013400585.1 Chloropsis cyanopogon | reverse complement strand
AAGATGCTGAAGAGAAAACATCAAGTAATGTCCCTTCTCTATTGTATTTTCACAAAAGAGTTTCTAGGCTTTGCAGATAATCCATGAATTAATGTGCAGTACCTACATATATGGATATTTTGTTGCAATAATTGTCTAAATATCTACAAGATAGAAAAGCAGAAGAGGACCTGGGGTGCCATCTTTCTAGAAAAACTGGAAACATCTTCACTGCTGAACGTAGTGCATCAGGCAAAATATAAATTAGCAAAACAGGCGATCAAGAAGGGAGTACCAAGAGANTTTTTTGGGGTTTTGGGGGGGGGGGGGGGTTCTTTTATTTGTTTGGTTTTGGGGTTTATTTGTTTAGTTTTTTGTTTGCTTTTGTTTGTTTGTTTGGTTTTTTTTTAACACAAAAAGCTTTATTTCTTAGTTTACAGTTCCTAGCTACCCCTCTCCCCACCTTTTGGGTTTTCTTTTCCTTTCTCTGTTTCCATCAGGAGGACTGAAGAACAAATAAATGATAAATAAAAAGAAAGCAGGTTAAACAAAGAAGTTAGAGAAATATCTCTTATTCAGATTCCATAGGCAGAGCTTTTATGCAAACTGCAGTGATTAGTATTTTAATTTATGTAGGAAATGTTTATTTCTTCAATAAAGTGACTCTTATTTCCAAAAATGCAGTATTTTTTCTCTCTCTCTCTTCCTCTCTCCTCCTCTCTTTTTATGTGTCTCCTAGCACCTTTTTGTCTGAGTTTATCCCACGATTTTTTTAAATAGGTAGAAAAACAATAATAAATAGCAATGTCTCTCTCTTTTTTTTTTTAATGGCATTTGTGAGAATTATCTTATTGAGTATTTATAAGGCCTATTTGTGTGGATATGAGAATTACTTTAACCAGATGACCTTATCTAGACATTGTTTTCTTTAACTTCTGCATATGTTACCTCACCAGCTTGATTTCAAGTCAGACACTAAGTATTAAAGCAAAAGGTATTGAGAAAAGAGCTGAAAATTCATTGACGGCTGCATTGTCAATGGAAACCTATCTTTGATATGCTGGTCAGTTTGGTTTAGTAGGAAAACCTGAGGCTCTTAATTTCATTTCCATTTTTCTGTTGTCTTTTGGAGGTAGAAGTAGAATGTTAGATGATAGAGAGTATTACATGTGTTGCACAGAATGTGTGGAGTTCTGTCTTTCTCATGAAGGAGATGTGTGACCACATGAAAATCAAAAATGCCTGACCACTGGCTCTAAATCTGCTTGTCAGAGCTTTCAAACATCTGCCAAATGGTACTGATGGTTTTGTTTTCTTGGGTTTATCTTTTATTAGAAAACAGAGTGTGAAGTCTGGATTAGAGCTGTGGTGCTGTAAGTACAGAATACCTCTTTATCCAGGGGTGGATAGGGGGACATACTCATCATCAACAGTAGGAGAACTGCAGGAAAAGTAGGAAATGCATTTTTCTTTGAGAAAAGGTGGGTTGAGATTGGTGCTAGTCAGCCAGGTTTCTTTGATGTAGTAAGAGTGAAGACCCATACAACTAGCTTTCATTTCTTCAGCTGTGCTTAATTAATTCTTGGGCATGGACTCTGAGGTCATGAACATGTGTATCTAGCATACCTTTTTTATCAATTATGTTCAGTTTGGGCATATGAACCTGCAAACCTCACTCTGTATAGAGTTTCTCTGCCTTTAGCAGTCTCTAAAAAAAAAAAAAAAAAACAAACCAAAAAACAAACAAAACCCAGCTCTTTTTTTGTGTGCTTGGCTGTGTCTCTAGTGAACAAAAAGCTAGCTTCTGTAGATCTCTTCATTTTTTGCCCCCAAATGCATTCTTCCTACATCCTAGCTGCTTGTCTGAAGTTAAGGTGGTTGAACTTGATTTCCAGCCTAAACAACCTGTTTGGTTTCCCTGAAGAGAAAGCCAGCACTGCCAGATGATGACTTGTCCCATCCTGAAATGCATCTTATTTAATTTGCTTAGATTATTTGATGGGAATTCAAACAATTTATACCAAGTAAAAGAACATTTTTAGGTCTGAGATGTGTTGGAAAGTCTAAGTTTCAAGAAGCCTAACTTCTTGAAATACTACATGGTCCTGGATACCCTGCTTGCTGTGCAATTTAGTGTGTGGTATTGTTCACTTGAGGCATTAGAATAAAGGGTGCTATGTATTAGAGCTACTCTGGCACTATTTTCATTGTAAAAATGGATTGTGATATTTGGCTTTGCTTTCCTTTCCTTGCTTTGTTTGGCCTTTTGTGATTTTCTTCACAGTAAGCTCGATCATGAAATACTATATAATAATTGTATATAATACCATATAATGTAGAAAATGAAGTATATAAGAGGAAATTAGCATAAAATGTACACTATTCTGTGTATATAATTATGGAAAATTTGTTACCAAGCATAATACCTGTTGTCATAGCTTTTGTTTGATATAGTTTTGGTAAAAATCGTATGATTTTTTTATAATTTTTAATTTTGATCTGGAACATTACTACCTTCAGCCATGCACACACACAAAAATTATGAAGTATCTGGATCTTTCACTGTAACAGAAAAAGTAAATGGAAAACATACGAGAACCTAAGAAAATTGGCAAAAATATCTGTCATATATGAATTGGTTAAACCAGAAAAAAGTACTTTTAAGGTATTCAGACTAACGCTATGGTACTGATTTGGAATACAGTGTGCTATTTCACAGGTGGTACATATAGGTATATTTTTCAAACTTAGGTCTAGATGACTTAGATCAAAATTTTGTATCACATGATTTTTAATACATTTCGGCTTGTGCTTTGAGGTGTGAATTCAATCCCTGGAGCACAGTGTGACAAAACGGTTTTTCAGCTTCAGTAGTACAACTAGAACAGATAATGTGATGAAAAATACAAGACTATATGTGTTTGGGTGGTTGTGCAAAAAGTACAGGTGCAGAACACATAGAATTTTGAGGGAAAAATAGTATTATGAAATGTCATTTATAGGAATTCTTAGAATCATGTAACTGTCATGCAAGAAAAGCAGTCAGTCAGTCTCCCAAAAAATCCTGAATCATTTGTGAAATTGCTTTATATAGTGTATTGGGGTCAATATGGTATCGAAAATTAAACAAAGTGTTCTTGCTGGAAGCTAATGAGAAAGTATGAATTGACTAGTGGGCATTTCATCCCATTGATGTAGGTTTAGGTTGATGCTAGAGCTACTGTATGCTAGAATCACCATGTTCTTTTCATAACACATTTGTAGGTGCTAAGATACTAAACATAATAGTGAGCTTGTCTTAAGCAAAAAATTGAGAGAAAAAAACCATACAAAACCCTGCAAAGTCAGTCATAGGCTTCACAGTTACAGTCAAAAAGTAACTTTAGATTTGGTGGGTAAAACCTTGGTCCCAGTGAAAGTTTTAACATTGACCTCAACTGAGATTGAATGCACAGGGAACACATGCAGCCAGTGACTTCAGAGGTATCCACAACCCCACATAAGAGGGGAAAAAAATAGCCCATATATACTCACCATGTAACTGATTAAATAACATCTCTGAACACTTTTATTTTTAACATGACTAGAAGTGATTACATTTCAACCAGGAATGAGGTGAAGCTCTCATGCTCAGTCTAACAGGAAACAAGTTTCCTAGACAGAAGCATCTGATTATTCCAACCATTTTTAAATAGTTCAGCAAATCTGTTCTTTTTCTGGAAGTACAGTCCTCTCTTTGCCAATATTTCCTATCCGTCCCTGGGAAGCGTCCATGGCTGGTAAATCAACACAATAATTATTCTATTCCATAGGACATACAATGATTTACATTTATATGCCAACATTTTCTTCCTTGTTGCCCCAGCAAGAGCTGGGAAATGATTTATAAGGATGCAGAAGTGCTGGCACAGATGTTATACAGCCTCAGCACGTTTGCAGTGCACAGCATGGCAGACTGTTCTGGAAGTGTTGATGCACAGGTAGGGCAGGAGGCAGCCTGTGTGCCAGCGGTGCCCTCCCAGCTACAGTGCAGGGCAAACCCTGGCCCTGCTGCTGGCAAACATATTTGGCATCCATCTTCCTAACAGGTCATTTCTGCATGCTGCACTTTGGGGAGGAGGATTGTTTGGTTCTTGTAATTAGTTGCTTCTGTTGAATTTCTAATGGACCTGTGGGCCACAAAACCCTTTCTGTTTTGGAACAGTTGGCAGCTCCATTTCACGTGCTTACTTTTTTTCCCTTCTCTTCCCTTCCCACTACCCCCATAGAGGAGGCTTGGAGGCTGAGTGGATACACAGAATAAAAATGTGCTTTGCTATGGAAACTGTCTTCCTCCTTCTTCAAAAAGCTTGGCATGATTGGGAAGTTTTGTTTTTTCTTGTAAGTATTATCAGAGCAAATGAAGACTATCAAATCATTAAAATCCACATTTCAAATGTTAGCATTCAGGAAAAATATACCATTGGAAAGCCAGATTGTGAGCACTGTATTTCCTCTAAAAAAGTCAACTTAAGTAGCTTAAAGACATTCCATATTTCATGATGTAGTGAAGTGTGGGAGTCTACCTAGTCTAACTGCTGCAATACCGACCCAAATACATCCTTTTTCTAAACACTGCCATTCATAAACCTTAAAGGTCTGTGGCTGAGAAGGGCTAGCAGTTGGGGAAAAACATGAATCCTGCTACTTTTCCACACTGCTCAGCTTGGTGCCACCTGGAAATCTGCTGAGGGGGCACTTGATCCCTTCATCTACATCATTAATGATGATATGAAATAACACTGGTCCCAGTAGGGACCCCTGAGGAACACCACTTGTCACTGAAGTCCTTTGGGACAATAAACCATTGACTTCTACCCTCTGGATGTGACCATCCAACCACTTTCTTCACCTTTTAACAGTCCACTCATCAAATCCATGTCTCTCCAGTTTAGAGGGAAGGATGTCATGGGGAACTGTGTCACAAGCTTTAGAGAAGTCCACATAAATGATATCTGTAGCCTTTCCCTTGTCCTCTGATGCAGTCACCTTACGACAAAAGTTTGATCAGACCGGACTTTGCCATGGTGAAGCCACGCTGGATGTCCTGAATCACTTCCCTGTCCTCTATATGGCTTAACATAGCTTCATAGGAGGATCTGTTCCATGATCTTCCCAGGCACAGAGATGAGGCTGACAGGTCAGTAGTTCCCACTGTCTTCCTTTCTACCCTTTTAAAAGTGGGTACAATGTTTTGCCTTTTCCAGTCACCTGGGACTTCACCTGAAAGTACTGGAATGGTCTGCCTGGGGAGGTGGTGGAGTCACCATCCCTGGATGTATGTAAAAAAGATTGGATGTGGCACTCAGTGCCATGGTTTACTTGAGGTGTTGGGGCATGGGTTGGACTTGATGATCTTGAAGGTTTCTTCCAACCTAGTGATTCTGTGATTCTGTGATTGCCCTGACTTTTCAAACATCACGGAGAGTGTCTTGGGAGCTATGTCAACCAGTTCCCACAGATCTCTGGGATGCATCTCATCAGGTCCCAAAGACTTACGTACACTAGGATGTTAGGTGGTCATGAATCTGATCTTCACTTGCAGTGGGAGGCATTTTGCTCCTCCTGACCTCATCCTGCTCTCTGTCCACTTGAGAGGTGTGTGAAGAGAGGTTGTCAGTGAAGACTAAGCAAAACACTTGTTGAGTTCCTCAGCCTTCTCCTCATCCATTGCTATGAGAGTTTCAGCACTGTTTCTCAGGTGGGGTACACATTCTTTGACCTTCCTTTTCTGGTTAACATACCTGTAAAAGCCCTTTCTATTATTCTTTGCATCCCTTGCCAGGTTCAATTTCAGCTTTGCATTGGCCTTCCTCACCCCATCTCTGAACAACTGTATTTCATCTCTATACTCTTCCCAGTCCTAGCTTAAGCTGTCTATGCATTTACTTCTTTCCCTGTAATTTGACCAGCCGGTCCCTACTCAGCCATGCTGGTCTCTTGCGGCCTTTGCCCAGTTTCTTGCCCCTGGGGATTGCCAGCTTTTGCAATCTATGAAAGACTTCCTTAAAGGTCTCCCAACTCTGTTCTCTTCCTTGTCCCTAGGGGTAGACTTGCAAGGGATTCTGCTGACTATCTTCCAGAAGAGCTGGAAGTCTTCTATCCTAAAGTTCAGGGGCCTAACTTACTCTTTACCTGACACATATTCCACAGGAGTGCAAACTCCACCACTGCATGGTCTGTTGGTGACCAAAATATTTGGGTAATGCTCTTAGGCACTTAATGGGATTCTTGGAGGGGGGTCCTGTGCAGGGTTAGGAGCTGGACTTCAATGATCCTTCTGGGTCCCTTCCAACTCATGATATTCTGTGATTCTCATCTCTGATTCTGTGAAAATCTAGCTCCATCTAGCCATGGGCAGGGACACCTTCCACCAAACCAGGTTGAAGACCCATCCAACCTGTCCTTCAACAGTTCAAAGAATGGGGCATCCACAACTTCTCTGGGCAACCTCTTCCAGTGTCTAACTACTGAGATTATTGCTATTAAGTTGATAAGAAAAAAAAAAAAGTTTCTACCTAGGATATAAGTCAAGGCAAAATGTTACATTCCTCTTATCAGGAGAATAAATAGATACATAAAACTGAAGCACGAAAGCAAAGTACTTTTTGAGGAACATCGGTACAAGCTTGAGGAGATTAGTCCTCTGTGAGTTTCAAAAAACAAGGGCCTAGTTTTGGGAGCATTATTGCTAGAGTTGTTGCTGCTTTAATGCAGTGCATCCATTTTAGGCTTAGCAGACAAGGCTACAAGACTTAAGCACTTAGCATTTAAGTAATTTGGTAGAGGAGCAGTGATGATGGTGATGAAAACAAAGGGAGAGAATTATACCTTAGGCATGGAAATTATGCTCTACCCTGCCCAGAGTCAAACTTCTGTAATGGCTTTGTGGTTATAACTTAGGGAAGAACTTTGGCCCACATGAGGATGAAATTAAACAATGCTCATATTTGGGGCAAATCCCCTCCCTCTCAACTACCTACAATCCTATCACAGGTGGTAGATTGCTCGCACTTATATTAGGACTAATATTTTCTTTCTGATTGCTGGGTATAGTGAGCAAAACAGGCTTTAGTGACTCCCCATAGTAGTAAATAACCTCCTGTGGGTCCTCTAAAATACCCCAACTCCTTCATTCAGCACTGAGAGATCTCCAAACACTTAGTTCATAAACAACCCAAGCATTTTAACGCACTTTCCTCCTTCTCCCAGGGGATATTCTTGGCTTGTGTTCTCTCCCTTTATTACAGCCTTAATCTTACGATGTGAACTGGGACTTGTTTACATTTTTATTTTTAAAGGGTTTTTTTGTGTACGTGTATGTGTAAATGCATGCACTAAAGATCTAAATTGACAGATGCCTCTTTGTAGGACTGAAATGACATATCTAAGTTTTATTGCTCTCTTCCCTGTATTTGCATTTTTAATTACTTGCATCATATTTTATTAGTGTATTACCTGATGAAGAATTCCAACTAATTAATTTCATCTGGAATTATATGTAGGTATATGAAAAATTATTTTCGGCCATTTGTGTAGACCAGCTGTGTATTAAGAATATCTGGTCCCCATCTGAAAGATTCAAGAAAAAATAGTAATCAAGAGCAAACAGCTGATTGTAAAACCTAGTCCCTTTTCTTCTCAAGCCCTAAAGATATTATTATTGGCAGATATCCTTTATTACTCACCCTGTATACTACACATTAACTCAGAAGTTTGTTCTAACTGAACATCATTCAATGAGATGACTTTTTCTTCAACCGTTTCAGTCTTAATTTGTAGTAAAGCTAATGTTGTTCTACCCATATGCAAAGACTGGTTCATTTCCATTCCAGCATTACTCACAGAGGTATAACTTCCCTTTGACCAGTTTTTATTTTTTTTCTACTCTAATTTTCTTTTTCTATGTGGAATTAGGAAAGGAAAAAAATTGATTAGGAATGTAGGCAATTTATAAAAAATTACCTGTAAAAGAAAAGAAGAACAGAGAATATGAAATATGACCTGATCCTGCAACACAGCTGAACATACACCCACACACGTGCACATGCCCACTCTCTCTCCGTGGATATTTCTGGTTTGATTCTTTGTCTGTACTGACAACAGATGGTGTTTTAATAAAGTCCAGTAGGAATATTACTGTGAGTAAACAATCCAACACATGCCAATTTCATAATTGCTGGGTACTGATACAGCCTCTTACCTGATGAATCCAAATTGGGAGGAAACCAACTGTGCACACACCTACTGGCAGCAGCCAAATCCACAGCTGTGGTATGCTCCAGCATTGAGCTTCACCATGGAAGGTAAATTGCAGCTCCAATCATCTTTCTTGGCACCGGGCTTCGGGAACAGCTGCCATCTGGCTTGTCATCAAAGTATGGTCACCGAGTTTCTGGGAGATGAAATAGCTTGCTTTTTTACCTTGACAAGCACAAAGATTGCAATCTTCATCTTTACAGGTATCTCTTAAAATAACATTCTTGGCTTCCTAAACCAAAGATTTACCAAGTGGGATTTTCTTCTTTAAGTGATTCCCACGCCTATAGGGACTTGAAGTCTAAACCTGTTATATGCTAATTAAAGATTCACACCCACATGACTTGTCAAAGAGATAAATCTTACTCATTTGTTTTCATCATTAACAGGGAAAAAAAAGATGTAAGTAATACCATGCCCTACATTAGCAGGTTTATGTGGAAATGTTTGTTTTTAATAGAAGTGGAGATGCAGTTAGAAACATTATTCCCACCACTGTTGATATAACCCAGTATGGAAATTGCAACTTGGCAGAGAAGAAGGAGGTGAAAGGCAAAAGATATTCAGGACCAGCATTCCAGCTAGAAGTAACTGTGTAGACAGCACTAAGCAAGTGAGTGCTTATTAAGTGTATTATATTATCATTATTTATATATTCAGTCCTTTAAAGATACTCTTCAAGTCAATGGCAGATTAAATCACAGAAGAAGGAAGTGAGTCCCCTCATCTATGGCAGTATTTAAGTGGTTCATTTCTGTTAGATTCTAGCAGGCCCCAGGGCTGCACAGCTACACATCAGAATAAAAATCTTTATTTCCATCAGTAATTCTTAGTATTAAGAATTTAGTCTTAAAATTCCATGCAAGAGACAAATCTTTTGAAATTTTATTTCAGCTTAGATTGGGACACATTGAAATCCTAGATATATCTTAAATAAATTAAAATAGCTGTTTAAAATATCCAGTATATGTAGTTTCAGATAATTATCTGGCTTTATCAAATTGCTTCTTCTTGATGAGAGCTAAGTATACTTTTTTGCATTATTGCCTTGATATATTGCATCATTGTCTTTCAAGATATTTTTACATCAGTGAATCTGTTTTCAGATGGAAAATGAATACCATTGGAAAATTTTCAGCTGTGATACTATTCACAGCCCTTTCAGGGATCAAGATTTTTCTCAATGAAGATTACCAGGCTCTTAGCATGAGAGAAGAACTCCTTTGCTCTGGATGTAGAAATTCTATTGAATTCAGAACTTGCGATTGTGGTTCACTTTTTCCTCAGTAAAGGTTTTGTGCAAGAATTTAAGTAAGACAGGCAGAGAAGGATGATCCTCCCACTTAAATGCCTGCTTTGGGGTTACAAGGTCCTACTCCTGCCTGGGAGTTTGCAGTCACGGTTTCCTGTCTAACCAGAGGAAGATCAGTGGATGTGCATACACAAATAAGGAGTTGTGCTGCTGTACCTAAGCTTTTCTTGCCAGGCCACAGAAGGTCTTCAGTGATACAATTTCTGTGGCCCACAAGGTTAAAAAAGGTTCCATAGATGTTTTGTGGACCCATCTACTTAAAGACATTCATGCTGAATACCTTTATGATTAGTCTAGCTGTCAGGGCTGGGCTGGGTTAGTTTTGCATGTGCTTTCTATTTCATGGTGCTCTCTCTCCAGATAGGCTAAATAACACTTTTTGCCTTCTTAAATTCCCTACTGACATTATATTTCTAAAAGAAAAAAAAAGAAAAGGCAGGTGAACAGGAGTGGATACATGCTAGAGGAATAGTTATTTCATACACTCTAAATAAATGTACAAGGAAGAGTTTTGGCAAGAGCTACTCTGCTGTTCAGTACCCCCAGCAGACCTGAACAAAATCTCTATGGGAAAAAGGCTTGGTGGAGCTCCAAGACACATGTTCATGGTAGCTGCCTGACACAGCAGTCTGCCTGCACAGTGCTGCTGACGGACAAAAAATGAGGCTGTCGTATGGAAATGCTTAGCAACTTTCTTCTGGAAACAAACTGCTCCCAAAAGAAGTTTATGTAAAAGATGAATAGCTTTTCCCTGTGGGTTTCTCTAGTTCTGAGATTGGCAGACCTGGAGATGTTGGAGAGTGTTGACCTCTCTGTCACAGTTTGGCCACACCCACGCCTGGGTGGCGTTTCAATACAGTAGCTGCCTGCTGGATTGGAATCTCATCAGCCCATGAAATTTCAGGTTTTCTGTGGAAGGAAAACACTGCAACGCTTCCAAAAAATCATGGGGGCTGTGAGATGTGGTGGTTTCAGCTGTGAAGCGAAATTGGATGCCTGTGGCAGAACTGCTAATCCTGTCCCTTTATTCTTTCCTCTCCCAAAAGTTGGGATCAGAAGAATTAGGAATTAAGAATCAGGTCATGTCATCTCCAAAAAATATTGCAGTTCAAGGTTATATGTTGCAGTGCCCCATTTTTTGGAAGCCCTGAGAAACAGGGAGTGGACATGCAAAGGCAGTACATACTATATGCTGACAAACACTGATTCACAAAAATTGTATTTTCTTTTAATTGAGAGCAGAGGTTGTGAAATCACTTTCTACTCCAGGACCTGGGGCTCTAAACATTGACTTATAGTAGAACAACCTAATTTGGCCCTGAACCAAAGCAGAAACAATGACAGAATCTGAAAATGGATGGGAGAAGCAGTCATAAATCTAGCACTTAAGTAAGGATTGATCCAGCATAGTGATGAGAGGTGTTTATCTCATCCATCAGCCAGCCTTGAGATTGCCTGACCTGCAATCCATTCAGTCTTATACAAGGGTCATTGTCCATGCCTTTTCAATATCTGATAAGAGTTTTAGGCTTACATAGAGGATGCAATATTCAAAGTAAGATTTGCTGGAATATTCAGAAAGAACTGCTTATTGTGTAGGCAGTTCTGTGTTCCTATCTCCTCCTACCTTCACGGAAATTGTAGCAGATTCCTAGCATCAGTAGCTACTGGAAAAGGGTTAAAATTTTTAACATCAGAAAGTCAGCCTTAGTTTTCCATAACTCAATCCANGTCTAACCTTTGATTGATCACCACCTTATAAACTAGACCACAACACTGAGTGCCATGTTCAGCTGCTTCTTGATCCCCTCCAGAGATTGGTGACTCCACCAACTCCCTGGGCAGTCCATTCCAATGCTTAACTACCCTTTCAGTGAAAAAATTCTTCCTGATGTCCAGCTTGGATTTCTCCAGGGACAGCTTGAAGCCATTTCCTCTTGTCCTGTCACTTTTTACCAGGGAGAAGAGACTGACCCCGCTTGTCTATAACCTCCTTTCAAGTAGTTGTAGAGAGTGATAAGGACATTTCTGCATCTCAGTTTCTCCAGACTAAATACCCCCAACTNTTTGTTGGAATGCCATTTACAAGTATGACTAAATTATTCTCCAAAGCTGAATTGATAACTAAAGTAGATATATATTCCTCTAAAAGAAATAGAAGATATATTACCTTACCCTTCAATGCTCTAACCAACACAGGCTTCAGAGGGAATGGAGGGTGCCCATTTTCACTGCTTCTTAGAACAACTNTTTCTCTGGACTTGCTCCAGCACATTTCTAGCCTACTTGACTCTTGCTGCACAGCTCCAGAAGAAGTGTTATCAATACTTAACCAAAAAAAAACTTTCTCACGTTTATTTGTGGCTCAACTGTAATATTTAGAGCTTTTTGTGAAGACACTTGCAGAGTTACACAACCACAGACACTGAGATAAGCTTTGCTTTACTGTGACTGGCCCCCATTCAGTCTCACCTCCTCCACGCATGTGGCCTGTTGGTAAAGACAGTGTACATTTCACAGTTAAATGGGGAAGTATTTAAAAAAAAAAATTCAATCTCCAGACCAACAAAGGACATGCTTAGTTTTAAGCACATCAATATTGCTTAAAGGCAACTGGACTGTTTGGATGGACAAACTGAAATATGTGCTTAGAAGCGAAAAGCTCCACAAAACCAGTAAACAACTTAATGACATGCAAGACCAGTTCTCTTTTAAAAACAACAGAAAAAAATCTCTAAACAAAACAAGACCAGAAAAAACCCACAAAACAAAAAACAATCCCCCCACCAAAACAGCCTCAGACCAAGACTTTTTTTCAAGCCAGCTCAACACCCAGCATGGAGGTGAGATTTTTCCAAATAGCTCAGCTCCCATTTATGCTCTTAAATACAGGCCAGACTTTTATAAATGCTCATAATTTAGTGTTTAGAGCTCTTTGGACATCTGGCCACTTATTTCTATGCCAGAGCTAAAGCCTTCTAGAAATCTGGTCCCAATTGTGTATGCTTGGCACTTTTGAAAATCTCACCCCACGGAAACTACTTTTATAATGGCATTTCTTTTCCCCAAAAGGAAAAGCCATGAGATGTAATTATTTTATGTACAATGTCCACACTTCAAATACAATTGCTGTCACTTTTTCTTGTGTCTATTAAAAGTCCCAGACAAAATAATACTTTCTGCTTCTCCTCCAAGCATTTGGGACCTATATGCACACAGAAAGATGAAATAAAGTTTTATTCCATTATTACATGATATTCCTTCAAGATTGAAACCAAAGGAGGGGTCACAAGCAGAAAGAGGCAGGGAAAAGCTACACAAAATTAATGGATATCATAGCAAGACCTGAGTTTGTTATGCTGTGTGTAATGAAGAGTCAAGTGTCCTAGAAATAATCATAGAAAGAAAAAAATAATTTTATCTGATATAGCCTTAAGACTAATCAAGCTATAGAATCTTCTTTTCCCTTGCTAATGTAACTGGCCCTTTAATATTCATATTTACCACTCAAAGTCTATGTTTGTAATTGCTATCCTGCTCTGAACAAAGACTAGCCAAGATATCCTGACAGAAGCATCTTTACTGCTCTCTGCAGTACTGCCTGTCCCATTGGGGCTGCTGCTGTCTCTGCACAAGCAGAATCCAAGTGCCTAAATATTAGATATAAGAGCACCTTTTAACAGCCACTCACACAAAGGATGAATAAGCATCCTTAAGTGTCTAAACAGCCCCTTTTTTCAGAATCCACAATGCAGATTCTAGCAGGGAGCTTGCTAGATGGTTATAAGGTCTCATTTTCCATCTGAAGAGGCACATATTGAAAATTAAGTAGCATCCTAATCCATCAACTGCTGTGTCTTTCTCTACCTCATTCTTTACCAATAATCATGGAGATATAAACACTGGAGGTGGAGAACGTCTATTAGATCATGGAAGTCATCTCCTTGCCAAGGCACAGCCGTTCCCTCCAGTGACCCTCCTCCTGGACAATTCCCAAAGCTTTTTCAGCCATCACAGATGGAGGTGATTTCATTGCACCCTGTCAGAGACCATGCCCACAACAGAAATATTTCCTTCTCCTCTGGAGTCAGACAGATGATGCTCTGATTACATTCTTCATACAGGATTGCTATCTCCCCATCCAGTGCTGGAGCACTAGAGCATGCAGCTGTGATGTCAGCATCTACCAGTCTCAAATCCCAGAGGAGCAGTGCTGGCAGTCAACAGCCAGTTCCTGGAAATTCCTGCCTGCAAGCTTTGATCTCTCCAGCAGCCATTGTAGAAATGCAGGTGGAACACAGTGCACCGTGATTGCCCCTGGAATTGTGCTGGAACATGGCCACCACACCCATCTGCACTTTAATAGGTAAAGAGAAAATAGATGTATGTCACCCTCTTAACCTCCCTTCCACCAACCCTCTCCACTTATGCCATGAATGAGAGAATTTCACCTGTACCTTGTAAATCCTGAATTTTAAACTGTGGGCCACTGTCCAGCAGTGAGGAACTCACCTTTTCCTGAATTTCAAGACTCACTTCGATGTGGAAGTACTTAGCCAGGATCCAAAGTAGTAGTTTGGTAATTAAAATGCACCCTAGGGAGCATATATGCAATTAAATCAAAGGGAATGATTAAAAAATAAATAACAATTACATTGCCTAACCATTAAGGGTAGGAGAGCCTATCCAGGAACCTCTGTTTACACCACAAAGCTTATTTATAGCCTTGAAGTGATGTTACCACATGCATGCAGAGCTGCCCTTATCATAGTTGGACAGAGCACCACGGAGCCAAAGCCCTGTAGGGCTTTGCAGCCTCACCATTCCTACATCTGAACCTCAGATGTGATGGGCCTGGGGAGGTAGGAGTGCACCCAGCAGCACTGTCACTAACCCAGTGCACAGTCACTGTCAGTCAGAGACATGGTGTCAAGGCCTGAGGGAGAAGGGGTGCGGTGCAGTCAAAAAGGAAAGTCTGTCTTTTGGAAAATGGGAGTTGATTAGTAGGTTGGAGTTCTTGCACATGACTGGGAAACCTGAGCCGTGCGCCCAGTTTGAAAGTGTTTGAACTTACTTCCCAGGAGGAATGATATTTCTGCCAGCTCATCTTCCCATCATGAGGAATGAGACAGTCATCTACATTCAAGAGACTGATTTATAGTTTTAAGTACAAGAAACCATACCTTGGCCTAAAGTAAGAGTTTTAAAAACCTGCTTGACTCAGTGCTGTGGGTTGGCAGCTTTGTATGGCAGTGGAGGAGGGTATTGTTCATGTGCTCCATGCAGCAGCTTTTCTTATGAGCTCATTTTGATAACCCCTCTGCCACTCATCTTAGTGTTGGGACTGTTGAGACACACAGCTTCCTCTGTTTTTTGTATGTGGACCTTGGCTTTGTGAATTCTGCTAATTGAAATGAATACTATCCAAGTCCCTTTTAAGCTCCAGTTCTTAGGTTTGCTCTCTGTCTCTCTCTCTCTGTGCTCCTCCACCCAGCTCTTTTCTGTTTTCTACCAAGATAACACATTTTGTATTAGCAACAAATAATACCAATGATGCCTTCCTTAAAAGCAAGCTTTTCAACTTATTTTTCCCTTTTGATGTGCTTGATCCACCTTTCTCTAAGCCAGTAATTTCCAATGTAAAATAAAAACAAAGACATTCTAGCGATGGAACATACAATACTCAGGAGACTCTTAAATGGAGTAGGAGCATAAATTGATTGTTTAGCTGCATAAAAATTGACAGGTTTGATTGAGTTGGGGTTTATTTGCTAGCTTCTTTTTAAATAAGCTTTTGTATAATAGAACATGGCTGACACGTCTCTAAGAAATTGTGCCACAAGATACATACCACCTTTCTTGCATATTTCTGTGGATTCTGACATAAGATGTTTCATCCATATCTATAAGTAACCCAAAGGGCTTTCCCTGTTCCTGCAAAACTGCTGCATGCTATTTATTGGACTATTTCATAATGAGAATAATAAACAGGGCTGCATTTCTACCATAACCAATATGTACAGAAACTGAGGGGATTAGGAGTAAAAAGCTAATCAGCAATTTCTCTGTGATCGAGGTGACCCATGTAAAGCCATTTTGAAAAATTTTTGTAAAATTGGCTTTATCTTAAAATGAAATAGCTGCTCAGTGCCAGAGCAATTGTTTAAGGTCACTACAGTGACATTAGTGATAATGCAGTGTTGGGATGGTCAACATTTCACTGAGTGGAGCACTTAGGCAAAATATATAAAAAATTCTTGCTAGAACTTGAAAGAGTTAATTTACTTGAAAGAGATAATTTACTCTTATTACCCATCCAGTTTCACTGGGAGCTGTATAACTGGCAGATGATGAGGACAGGACTGACTTGCTTTCTTTTGAGGGCTTCACCAGCTCCCGTGGCTGTCTCATGTGGAAGGACTGCTAATAAGAACAAGGTACAAAGATCTGAGGGTTGTCACTGCCAAAAGAGTAGAGAAAGCCATATCCTTAAAAGTCAACATTTCTGCTAAGTGTGATGTCTTAATGAGTAATTACTGGGTTTATTTCCTTTGGAAGTATTCTGAAAACATTTTTAAGATCTGAGTAAACTTTATGGTGCTTTTTCAGAGTCTAGTTTGCATTCTGAGAGGAACTGCCAACAGGACAAGCTGCCTCAAGATGTTTTGTTGCTGAGGATCAAGGGCATAGGGTAGGAATGGTGTGAAAAAGCTGTTTGGCAAAAGCAGTGGCTGTTGGCTCAGAACATGGATGGGCTGCAGGAGGAGACCTTCAAATTTACATTGTTGCACTATCAAGGAGTAGTGGATGGGTCTTCCAGAAACAGCATTTGTCCCAAGTGGAGCAGCAATCCAAGAGGTGGCACTCCAGTCCTGCCCTCAGATAGACCCTAGTCAGACTTTTACAGGATGGACAGAAAACTTACGCAAAATTCACAACTGGATATCATTCGTTTGCCATTGCAAACAAACAGAAAAACTAAACATACCAAATATGCTACTCGTGCCTACATATGCATCAAACACCTTATTGCATTTTCATTTACAGAATCATTTAGCTTCGTCAGCCGTGGGAAGCCTGGCTTCCTTCTCTGCATTTCTTCTCAGAGAAACCATCCCCTGAATACCGCAGTGACACAGTAGACATTCAGCAGGGCATTGGTCCCATCACATTAGGCTCCGTCACATCACATCAGTTGATGTGACTGACAGAACCTGACGTCTCATGTCACAGCAGGGCACTTCACCCAGCACCACGAGTTACAAAGATGCACTTTCTAGCAAAGTAAAATAAAGATGAATTGAAATGATGTTGGGTGGGGGAACATTCTCCAGGTCTTCCTGATCAGAGCAATCTAAAAGCAAGTTGTATTCCAGTTTTTTATTGGTGTAAGATGGGTGAGATTTATGAGATACAGGGAGGCTCTCCATAATTAGCTTCTTCAGAAAGGCTGATTTTATTAAAATGCAAAAGAAGATTAAGAGGCAGTAGCTCTCTCAATGAATACATTGTAAATGTGTGTGTATTTAAGCTCAGCAGGCATTAAGCTAGCTATTATATGTGTTTGTATGTGGTTATATCCCTGTACACAGGTAGACAAGTGGATGAAATGCTTATGGACACAAGGAAAATGGCTACAACACTGCATTGCATCTTACATTTCGAGGTGTCTGGATAACTCACACTCCTGCATGTGAAAAAGCTGCTAATACCATATCCAGTTGTACTGGAGGGTGAAATGACTGCCTGGTCCCCCGATTGGGTAACTTTTTTAAGCTAGTGGTGTCTTCTTTTCTTGTTAATCTGCAAGCTCCTCAGAACTGCCTTCAATTTCCATTTGTTTTAGAGACCAACACACTTTCTTAATCTCATTGTTGCTCCATTTTTTAAAAACTATTTTTGTATTCTGACTCTTTAAAAGGGTGAAGTTTCTCTTCTTCTTGTTCTGTGTGCAATGGAGGAAGTGTGTATTGGCTCTACTGTACTGCTGAAACCCTGAAAATCATAAAATATATATAAATAGATATGTGTTATATAGTGTATATGTATTACCTACTGATATTGCAATGATAAATATATTTTACAAGAATGCATCCATATGTACGTATGAGAAATTTATTTACCTTAGCACCTCATGTTCATCAGAGGTTTTGCAGCGCATTTATTTTTAGAGACTTAGCACTGCAATAATTTCCTATGTACAGATTGCATCCTGTATTCTGCCTAGAGACCCCACACTCTCTTTTAGCCTACACTTACATGGTGCTGTCTGTTTTCTGACACCCTTTCCCCGTGTTTCATGTTCATGCACCCTTTTCTCACCATCCCTTCAGACCCATTCCTTCAACTCTCTTCAACCACTCTCAATGTACTTTCCCCTTGGCACTCCAGAATGTCTTCTGCTTCCCCCATTCATTTATTGCTTACTACTGCAATCCCTGTCTGTGGAAATCAGGAGGGAGCCCCCTTCCCTGAGTCAAGCTGAATTTCCTCACTGCAAGCGGTGGAAGTGGCAGCTATCATCACGAGGGCGGTCAGCCTACCTTTCCCAGGGAAAGTCTTCTAGAGAGGAGAGCCAGCCCCACTGAGATGGGCTTGACACGTGCCCTGCAGGAAATAGCAGACAGTGTCTGCTCTTCAGGAAAGGGGGGAAACAACCTGAACTCTGAAACAGAGTATTTGACCTCAGCCTTTCAAAACAACAGTCACGCCAAACCTATGTGAGAAGACTGGTAAAAGAAAGCTTCGGGAGTGTGAAAAGGCTCTTTCCCCACCCCTGTCTATGTGTATTTAGAACAGATCAGCCTGTTGGCCTTGAATACCTGGTGGCTAGTTGAATCTACGCAACAAGATTTTAATTTCACCAGAAACACTGCTGTGTGAGTTTCCCTCCTTTACTTTCTATTTTGATGGCATTTAGAACTATGTGTTACCCTTCCATCAGTAAATGCTAACTTCCAGCACATTAACTGACTAAATATTCATACAGAAATAAACCCAAACTTGTCTATGTGGCAGCTTTTAATTAAACACTCATTTATTCTGAAACTAAACTGTGAAGTTTGGTTTGAGATTTGCCACAGGAACACTGGTTGTCTAAAGTGTGAGTGAAATATACTGTGTCTGGAAAAAATATTCATGCTACTCTGAGTGTCCATTACCATTAAACACTGAAACACAGTTTTTCATCTTATCTGAATGCTTGTCTCTGGTTTTACTTTCCCGTGGCTGCTGAAGAAAAGATTTGTCTCTAATACTTTATTGATAGGAAGGTAAATGTGGTTTCTGCAGCCAGACTCATGCTGCTGTCCTGAAATCTGCCAGGGAATATTCCTTAGGATTGGACACTGGCCCTCTGTGCTATTGAATTGTTAGTTTGGGCTCTTCCATTGCTTTGGACTTGCTAACACCACTAGCCAATATCACCCTGAGCAATTCCTAGGCATATTTCAGGAGATTTGAAGGGGCACAGATAATTTCCAGTGCCCTGTCTGTGTGCAGCTGTCCTGTTTTAGCAAGTAAGAGCACTTCAGTCTTATTTCAGGTAATCCAGGAGATTTTGTGCTGGTGGTGTCATCACCAGAGCATGGTCCCCTGTCTGCCCAAATTGCCCTTGTTGTGCTCATGTTGGTACCCAAGCTGACTCCAAAGCTGTGTCGATAATTCAGCTGCTGCTGGCAGCAGTGGGACCTGCCAGGTGCTCAGGGCTGCTGTCATCAGGCCAGGTATTCATGACTGTATTTAAGAAGCTGAGATTTGTAAAGTGATGATTTATGTGTATCTGGTTCCATAAAGATATATACAGAGGAATACAGAAAGCAGGTTTTAGATTCAACAGCAGAAAACAGGTACAGAGCAGTGATTTGTGAAACACTATCAAGTTGCACGCTGGGAAGAGGAAATCACCTCTCTCGCTCAATTGCCCCGGTGTGTTAATCTGACAACTCTGGTGGCCAGCACTGACTGCAGTGGGTCTCTGTTTGTAGTGTGATGGATAAAACAGCAGCTGTTTCAATTTGTATTATCACGTACACTTGGATTTTCCAAGATAATCTATAAGGGAATGCATAACCAAATTCAATAAAATATGGTGATTGTATCTCCCTTACGATCCTTTGAAAAGCCTTTTAGAATATTATTTGCTGCAGCATATAAATGCTCCAGAAAAATATTTATAGTCAGATGTTGCCTAATTTTTTTTTAAAGCTACCCTATTAACACCTTAGGACAAAACATTATGATGTTGAAATTGCACTATACCTTCATGCATATGCATTTTTATTCAGCAATCCATGATGTACACCTACAATATTTCAAATGACAGGGGTTTTTTTTCCCTAAATAAGCATGAGTATGAGAAATTGTGTAACAGTTAACTATTTTCCTTATATGTTTCCCCCAATTTTGTGATGATGATATCGTGATTACAAGCTCTATCATATTTTTGGGTTTGTCTTTTTTTTTTTTTTTTTTTAATTCAGCATTTTAGTAAAAGTTTTATTTCCAAAATATATATTACTTAGATGGAAGTTATAGTCAAATTTGCTGCATTTATTTTTGTAGGAATGCTATTAGGTCTGCCGTAACTTCTCAGGTATTATTTTTCACTTTTTATGACATCTACATTATATTTCAGATGAGCCTTTTTATACATATTACAGGGTAAAAGACAATTTCAATTTAACTTAATTTCAGAGAATTTGTTATAGTTGTAATCCTTGTATTTCAAAGACTACGGACATATTTTCTGAAAATTTTCTATTTTAAGACTAGTGATTTATGCCTAACTGGCTAAAAACAGATAATTAAAGATGTAGAAGTTTTTTATAGAAAGTAGCCCTTTTTTATTGTCCTTTAATGATTTCAGTGTCAGAAAATGACATGTTAAACAGTTAATAAAGTTATAAGTCTTATAATTCTTATTCTATGCATTTATAAGATTCACTTGAATCTGATGTGTTCTGCTACATGTCAGGGTGTTTTAAAAATTTCCTAGCATTTTTATCATTAGTTATTAGAACTAAATATTCCTCTTTTCTTGCCAATTGTGGATCTTTTCAATGCTTTTTTTTTTTTTAATTTAGATTGACTAACATTAAGTCAACTGATCCTAGAAAAACCTAGGTATTTCATGATTAGTTGTTCCTGTAGATTTTTTTAAGGTATCGTGAATATCAGCATCAGATTAGCTGACTTAAAAAACCTATTTTTGAGCCAAAGTACAAAAGGACAAATTCATTATTTCTTATGCCCCTAAAACCTAAACCAAAAAAAGTTTAGAATATTTCAATTTTCCAAGAAAGATCCAACTGAAAAAGGTCTTTAAGTGAGAGAGGAACGATTAAAATATATTAAGAGATAGGTTTTTAAAAATAAGAGTAATGCACAGGAATTTTTAAAGCTCTACAAAGCCCTCTTGCTCTTTCTCTCTTAAAATTAATGTGTTTAATCTGTCTATCTGAAAAAATTATCATTAAACAACTATTCCTAAATAATTTTGTGCTAGTGGAAGACAGAGAAATACCAGGTAGAAAGCAAGTATCTAAACTCATTTACTGATTTGCATCACAAAAAAAGAGAGTGAAATTAAGTTTATTCTTGGTGTTCTAGTGGGACACTTACCCATTACAATTAATTTGGCTAATAATCAGGCTAAACTAATTTTGTCACCCATAATAACAGGTGAAAATCAAAAGCATACTAGAGTATGAGAGAGGCTTACGTTACTTCATTACCCATTATAAATACACATCACCCAAATAAAAATGAATGACATGGTACAGGATTTTTCCAGTATATATTTGGGTTGAATGTGTAATTCATGAATGAATTATGGAGGTCATTCCAAATATGTGCTGACAATATGTGTTGCAGAACAAGAGCATTGATGTTGCCAATGTGTAGCTTTCAGAAATTTTGAGTCGGATCACTGAATACTGAAGTCGATTACAACCTCATAAGTTTACCAAAGGAAAAAAAAAATGCCTAAAGTTTTATTTGCTTGTCTTTTCAATTGTGGACCCTGAAGAGTCAAATCCTTAAATTTTCTCTACAGCTATATGATGAATAAATTTAAATGAAAGTCGAGATAATATTTTATCCACTTAATTGTAAGAATGTGTTTTAGAAAAAAAAAATACCCAAAACCCTGATGTTTATAAAAATGGTAATATAACTGTAAGAGCTAGAAATGAGGTGAAGTAAATGTTAGGGTTTTCCACTTTAGAATGTTGTACCTTGTAGTTTTCAGCAATTTTGTTAAGATAATTGATTTCCTTTCTCCACTTGTAAAGCCTTAATTAGTGAACCCTTGTTTCATTAATTCAGGTGAATTCAGTGGGGTCCAAGGGTATCTCTAGATTTGGCACAGACAAACCTAACTATGTCTCTATATTAAAACATCTAGCCCAGATGTATCGCCCTGCTGGTCAAACAGAGGTTTTGCCTCCGTGGCACCTGTCATGCGCTCGCTCTGAGTGGGTCCATGTGAGAAGTGTTGAAAGGATTGCCAGCACCACCACCTCCTGGGTGTCAGGGAAGGAAACCATTGCTGATGAGAAACAATTTCTCTTGAAGAAATTTTGGAAGGTTCCATTTATACATACCCAGTGACCCTGAGGCTGGGACCATGCTGGTGGCACCTTGCTGGCTGGAGCAATCTCACCCATATTATGGCATCCCCACAAAGGGCAACTTGAGCACACTTCCTCTGATCCCATCTCCCTGACAACACTCTCCTGCTCCCATGCAACTATGTGTTGTTCTGCACACCTCATCTCCAGTACTGAGGGCATTTCTACCTGACCACACAGAAGAGAACATCCCTCATTAGGGAAAGGTATGCATTTTACAGGAGGTAGCTTGACTTTAAAAAGGAGTAAATCTCTTCCCCTGGATCTTGTGAACCAGGATGGAGAACTGATGTCTGCAGAGGTGACACGGCAGGGTAAGACACTCACGAATTATGAGGGCAGATGTCAGTTCCAAGTGACATGTTTCCCATAACCTACTGCCTCTCTTTGTTTATCCATCAAATACAATCTATATAGCAACTGCTCATCTATTTAGTACTGGGTAGAGCATAGAAATGCACGTCAGACCTCAAATTTAGTTTGTCATTTGCCTTCTCAAAAGGAGATGTGATTTATGTTTATAATAAAGTATTTGAAATGCCATTTAATAGGAAAACAAATGGCAGTTGGATTCCCATGAGCAAGGAGAGGGGATTGTGAAACTTTGAATTAAGCAGTTCTATCTTATCACACTTTAAGTTACATATTTTTATTCTAATTGTAAAAATTATCTGCCTTGACATATCTTTTCCATTATTTTTGTTAAAGGGTATTCATCAGCGGTGTTAATGATGACACAAAATTTTAATATATGCATTAAACATTTAAGTTTTAATATGTTAACATGACACAGGATGTGAATAATAACAATGTTTTATATATGAAGTGAAAACATATTTTATGTTGGAAATAGTTAGAATGCCTGGCAAGTGACTTATATCCATAACAATTTCATTTAAATATTGCTTTTGCACCCCATCTATCTTAGATGCAATTTTATAGTCCTTTTTAAAAATTCATTTCTGCATGACCTCTTTGAGGCTGCAACTTAGTGCCTCTAGCCTACATATTCAATTGCACTTGTACTTGTTCCCATTCAATTACCTTTCAAAGCGGAGAAACCAGCAAGTGCCCAGATCTGAACAGCATTTACCATTCTGGGACTTTTCAGGAATTACAACTTCTGTGCGGTTACACAGTAATAAGGGTAAAAGGCAAGAGAAAATCCATCAAATTGCTAAAATATGATGGTCTACCAGGTTTGATTTAGATCTTCATGATTTGAGACCTCTTGGAACAGCCAGGTAGTTCCTAATATAAGATTATATTCCCTTGAATATCAGAAGATTATGATGCATATATACAACAGCTTTCCTTTTATTTCTGCATATCATACCTTCTGATTTGTGGCTTAAAAATGATTGTCCCAATAGCATCAGGGAAAGGGATATATTTGAAAGGATATATTGTAAAAGGAAAGGAAATGTTTTGGTGTTTTAATGTGCCTAAGTGGGAAAGTCATTTACAAAAATCTCTGCAGAATTTCCATCCTCTACTGGCCTGTTATCATGTGACCAAATTGTTCTGATGAAATGAAATCTCTGCTCTATGACTTTATGCACAGCATAAATTCAAGAGTAGTTTCCATTCATGACAGTGTATAAGCTTAAACAGACCTTGTACCCCAAAAGTTTGCACTTTGAGTCTGTTAGGGCTGTGATGTGTATTAAAAAAATATATAAATCAGACAGCAGGTATTCTGGAGCTCCTAACAGGCTTCCCTGTATGGTGCCCATTCTTATGATCTTGCTGAGAATTTACAATTCATCTCTGAGCACATTTCTCTCAGCCAGTAGCAGATGCTGCGGTCCAGCACCAGGTTGCCTCTACCCACCACCTCCAGCAGATGCAAGAGGTCAAGAAAAGAGATCAGGAAAAACACCAGGGAAGGATAGCAGATACTGTACATCCCACCTGGAAAAACTCTCACTGCAAAAAGGCAGAGATCTTTTCTCTGCATCAAATTCCAGGTGAATGTGGCAGTGTGATATAATAAACAATAGAGAGATAATAGGAAAACCATAATTTCAGAAATGTAGCTAAAATGCTAGTACTGAATATGCAAATATTAACATGCAGATGATAAATATTTTTATCTTTAGAAATACTAGCTATAATTTGCTTCTCTGTTTATATGTGTCTGGTATGTAATGTCAAGCATTTAAAATATTTATGGTCATGTTGGTTCTAGTCCAGCTCTTTGATTTGCATCTTTTCAATGAAGTTCTTTGTTAATAACTTAGAGTAAATGTATTTTGAAAGATGTTCTTTTCTTCTACATGCTATATGTATATGTATATGTATATGTATATATATACACACATTTTTAAGAGCACAAATGGATGGGTCAACATTTATTTTGAAGAAAATGTTTTTTCTCCTTATTTAATTTTTTTATTGCTGTCTTGTTTTACGAAAGGGTGAGAATAAGTTTATGAGGGTCAGAAGAATTGTTCTGCCTCTGCAGACAATTCACATACAGAGGTTCAGCCACTGATGGAAAATTGCAAAATGGAACTACTACTTTTTTCCTGTAGTGAATAATTTATGCTTGGGAATGGTTTCATCACCGAACACTCTTCAAGTCATTAAACTGAACTGAAGAAAATGGGGTGAAGTCATCATCAAGAAGGTCAATTTATGGAAATACTGTTATCTCTTTCACAGTATTATTAATACCTACTGACACCTTCATGTTCAGCAGGGTAAAGCCAATCATTAGCCTATAAGGTATAAGTAAGGTCTCAAGCACATGCTCACAATGAGAACATCATTATTGTAAAAGTGATCTCAATGCAGCAGGTATGAGAAGGGAAAGACAGTGAGACAGGAAGAAGAGGCAGCTCTTGATCTTAAAAACCCATAAACATAAAACCTAATTTTGAGCAGGTTGCTGTATTTTTTGCCATGGATCTGCATGGTGCTGTTATTGTAACTGCATATTGGTTATCTAAATGGCAGATCACTTCAATGTCTGCAGAACAGCCACTCTGTAATTTTAGGTAGAATTAAACTTGGCAGAGGGTTAAAGGGAAAGGCTTTTTGACTCCCTTTGAAATGTGTGTAATTGTAATATTTACAATGTTACTTACTAACGTCTAGTTAAAGTACATTGGCACCTGGGAAAAGTTTCCTTCTGCAAGTCCTACTGTTTTCAAATCAAATGAGTCGCATGCAGATTACAGACATGCAATAATCTATGCAATCTTTCTGTCATGACTTAAGGTTCAGATAAGCCTACTTTCTTAGCAGGATTTTTGGCACTGGCAACCACAATAAGCGCAAGTTTAAGAGTTTTATTAGCTAAAAATGCAATTCCACTGCATGAGTTTAAGAGGATATAACACTACAGTGACAAGGTTATACACAGTACCTTTAGAAATACCTATGAAAATTCTACATTCCAAAAAACCCAAAAAATTATAGCATTACACTAGTGTATCATAATATTTTAAATAAACATAAAATTGCTCTACACACCACGTTTTATGAGCTTCATAGGTAGCCAGTCCTATTAAATTTGACTTGCAATTTTTGCAAATCTGCTGATCCAAGTGCACTTCTCCAGGAAGAAGCACAAAAAATCCCAATCCTGAACACAGTATTCCCTCTTGCAACCAATACAAATCATGCCTTTTATTTCAAAGGGATATAAACTCTCCCCACATTTTCTGAGACAAGTAAAAAGAGTTTATTCAGATTTTGTTTGCTTGTTTTAATGAAGCTTTCCACACTGGAATGTAAATCCCAAAGGGACTACCTGCAATTGACAGGATCAATATGAATTTCTGAATGCATTGAATCTTTTCTATAAATGTGAGTTACTTAAAAAAGTAAATATGGATTTCAGGTAATTTAAGAATATTATTTTCTAAGGTCTTTAGCAGTAGCATCATAGAAATGCAGGAATGAAAATCATCGTTAAAACTCAGCTCTCCCTACTTTGAGAGATTGTCCAATATTCTCAGACCATCTGACTTTTGTCTAGTCTGTTCAGAGAGGTCTTCAATTATGAAGTAAAGAAGCTCCGTAGGCAGCCACTTTCAGTCCTTATAAGCCTTTGCAGATGGAAAGGTTTTTTGTTTTTTTTTATGTCTAATTTAATCTAATCTAACCTTTTTCTCCCTTTTGAAAAATTGAGGCTGTGATTTTTTTTTTTTACATTGGGTTAAAATGGAGGGTAACTGATGACTCTGCTCATTATAGAACCTTTCTACATATTAGATGACTACTGAATTGCTCCTCACTCTTTTCAAAACCAAACAAACCCATTTCTTTCAACCTTCTGTCACATCTTTAAACGTCTTCGCAGTGTTTATGCTCTTGCCCTGCATCCTACTTAGACTGCATCTTTTCTTAAAATGCCATGCTCAAAACCTGACCACATATTTTAGCTGAGTGTTACTGCTGCACAGAATAAAGACCTCCATCTCTAACTTATGGTATGCCACCTAGCACACTTCAGAATGACACTGGTCTTTTTACTTGATATAATGTTCAAACATATCATGATATTTTAACTCATCATTGCTGCCAGATATTTTTCTGTTCAGGCATTTCACATTTTCTGTTGGTTTTCTTCCTTCCCAACCATAG